>JAHBCN010016097.1:0-20070 GCA_019359885.1 Listronotus oregonensis
TATTACAATGTTCTGTTATTAAAAACATTCATATATAACATGCAGTGACCGCCATACTGTTTACCAAGTAAATTAAGCCAACCAGAATTAAATTATTATTAAATATTGCTAAAAACTTTATAATATAAACAAATCACCTTAGCAGACACATATGAAATATATTTTAACGACAGATCCAGTAGTGACAATCCATGTTATAATGAGAAACTCAAACTCAGCTGCTCAAAATTAGACTTTCCGGCCAAAAACGTAAAGTATTATTTTTACGAAAATTTCAAATTTATGGTTAGATTTTTTATTTTGGATTTTAAATGCTATTAATACTAGTAATATTCTATTGTTTAATTTATATAGTCAATCACGATACAAAGCAAAGGCTTTTCCTTTCTTGTAGCATATTTTTTAAAAACTGTATTATTGATTGTTTAATAACTATTTTCGACAGAACCAATATTGTATGGAACAAAACATAAAAGAGTAAATTTATTCCTGAAGTTACTTTGATTACAGAAATAATAAGATTTTTGATTCCCAAAAAAATTACAATTATATATTTTTTAATAAAAATAATGTTGAATGAAAAAAAAAAATTTTAGTGTTTATACAAGTTAAAAATTTATTTTTATAAAAAACTAAATACGGTATCCTTTGTTTCAAGAAGGTATAATAGATTTGAACCTTTTTTTATAACAGAAATAAAAACAAGACTAAATAAACAAAAAGGGAAAACCCTAATGTTTTCCACGAGATTACAGCTCGTCCATCAAGTCTACAAGAAAAACTGACAAATATAAGACCATGGGAAAATATTGACTTAGAAAACTTCACGCTATTCAAAAAGGATGTTTATAAGAAAAACAAAGATGTCAGAAAGGAACTTTGACGTTGTTTGAAAATGGCATAAGAGATAAATGAAAAAAAAAACTGGATGTTGGAGTTTTTAAGGATATTATTTTTAATCTACCTTAAAATGTGTTTTATTTGCAAAACAAAAAAGTTTAATATGCATTTTAGTTACTTATGTGTTTTTAAATAGATAAGAAAATAGTTGTTGTGTTAAGAAATAGATAGATCTTGCTGTAGATTATATAAGTAAATATTTCACTCATGTATAAATTTTTCCATAAGACACGTTAAAAATAAAAAAAATTCAGCGGAAATTTTACATTGCCTAGACAACGTGGTATTTTCACTTACTTACAAACACAGAACAATCGAACCTGTTTGTTTATATTGTCAATTAAAAACGTCAAAATTCAGTCAAAATGAGTCGATTTGGTCATGAACACGATGAAGAAATAGATAAAGTAATTAAAAAAACTATTTCAGTTATAGTTTAAATTATGTTAAATAAAATTGAAAATTGTTTGACAAAAAAAAACATTTTAATAGTATAATACTCCCATATTTTTTCTAGAAATATTCTCCTAAATACCGCTCGTGCATAAAAATTAACCAAATAATTTTCATTCAAGCTTGTTATACAAATTCCACTCGTTCTTCGAAATCGAAAAAAAAAAACTTTATGTTTGAATAAATTTTATTTAATAAAAAAAAACGGGAAATTAAAAAACTAAATTTTAATTTTTTTTATCGAGAGAGTCGACGAAAGCTTAAAGCAAATTCGAACATACCCTGAATATCTTAAGTGTACTATAAGGCATTTTATTATTAGTATCTTTTAAAATTCAAAGGTTTAAAGGGGATAAAACGACAAAACCACATATGCAGGTTTTGGTTAAATAGCCCACATACTTTAGAATTAAAAGTTCAATACACATAAAAGGTAGGGACTTATACCTCCTAGAGACAAGAGAGGTGTGCTGGCTATATAATTTATTAAGAATATAATTGTGTACAAAACTAGTTTAAATTTTAGGTTTTATTACTTTAAGAGGACAAGATTTGCCTGCATTTTAAATTCTAAGACAATTATAACCTCAGAAACTCAGGTTCAGTCCGATAGCAAACTTTTACAATAATGCAGGCTTCAGAATGTTTCCATTACCTGTGTCCTGAAACCTACTAACATAATAAATTTTAAGTTTCTACTCCTCCGGAAAGTGCTCCATAATTTTGATACGTCAATGAATAAGTAAGTCAGTTAGTCAGTCAGTAGTAAAATAGGTGATTTTCAAAATTAAATATCTAAGAAACTACTAGACATAACTTTCTCAATTTTTTCATAGGTAATTAGAATACTTATGTGAATTTAAATATCAAATATCATACCTTTATGTAAAACGGTAACAAAGTTGTAATAGGGGAAAGACACGTTGAAACGTTCGTGTAATATACACGCTGCCACTGTCAAGCCAGGACTTGGTCTGGCGCCTAGATTATAGTCAATTAGCCAATGATAGAGCTAAGTAAAGATTATATCTAAACATTGATATAAACAAACAACTCTAATAATTCTTTGTACCAATTGTTGATGATATTTTTATTCAGTAAAAATTTAATAATGAAAAAAAAAAAAGAGAGTGCAAGTGTTTTAAGCGGGAAGCAGTAATTTTGCATTTTAATTTCCGCTTCACCTTGCAGGAAATTTATTACGACAAGAAATTTATTGCAAGAACTACATTTAATTTACCAAAAGTTGGATAACCAGTTTACCTAAAAGATGATGCTGATCTGTGGTGACAATTTTATACCGGATCTTTTTTAATGTATCACAGAAATAAAAAGCTTAACCTGGCTTTAGTTTTAAATGTATGAAAAGATGGTTCTATAATTGTGTTATGTTTTGAAAAATTCAGATCGCAACCAAATTTCAATGTTAAAATTTATGGTAAGATTCTACAGCGAAATTAGGTTAATAATTTGCTTTTAATGGCAAATTATCATTTGCTAACTAGTACAAGCTTTTAACTTACTGATTAATAAGGTTTTTTAAATCATAAAAATAAGTAAGCTTTATTTTTAATAATTTAACTATAAATTTTCTCTAATTTTCACATAACATTTCATAAAATGCAACCAGAGATTTTAATCAGTAATGTATTATTACACTTTTAAAAATTATTTAAAAATAAAATCTGGAGCCTCAAAATTGGAGTCGGTTTTCCATAAGAAAAATAAAATTACCTAAATGATAACTAGTACTGGTCAAGGGTATATAAGATAGTCTTTCGAGACGAGTATTTTCTAGCTTATCAAGTAAAGCGTATTTCGTTCCGTTTGGTGTTTAATTAAATATTATTATATGAATTTGCAAATGCTCTATAAGCAATAACTTTGTGACATGCAAACTACATGCCCTCTAGCCTAAAATTAAACTGCTTAAGGTGGGAACACAAATGCCCAAATCAGTTAAAAATTACAAAATCAGTGTTGTTTGGTATCACAGCAGATCAATTATCTACTATACCTTTTCTAGAAAAAAAGGAAGTAATTAATTCTGAAATAAAATCAGTTTATATCAGAAATTTGTTGCGCACAGAGATCCACACTCCTGCATTGTCTTAAATCGTTTTCCTAGTCCTTTTTTAAGAGGCCCAAAAAATTTGCACTGCAGCCTATTGTACTTCCCTTTTATGTTTTGGAAGTCTTTTTTGTCTTTTGTACGTCACAGCATTGCCGTAGTATATTATGTGTAGTGTCGCAAAGCCGACATGTTGTGGAACCGTCAGGTATGACCGTTTTTTGCAAATGTCTTTATAAATAACAGTGACCTGTCAGTAGTCATACTACTTGTCTTATCTAAGTGTGCCCCAGATAAAGAACCACACCTTTTCCTTAGAAGTGTCATCCCGCGTGGCTTTTCAGCCTTTTTTTATTTTTTTTAAATTTTTAAAGTCCTCTTTGTCTTCAAACACGTTAAATAAATAAATAAATAAATAAATAAATATATATATATATATATATATATATATAATATTATATATATATTATATATTTTTATATATATATATATATTTTTTTTATATTTTTTATTTAAATTTAATATATTATATATATAAAATAATTTTTTTTTTTTTTATATATATATATATATATATATATATATATATATATATATATATATATATATATATATATATATATATATATATATAAAATAATCAGTAAATTTCTTTTGAATTAAAATCGCGTGCCTTAAATGGCAGGAAATTTTAAAAAAAATATGCTATTTATTATGGTTACATACATATTTCGCTAATTTTGAAAGGCTGTCTTTTATTTTTAAAGTGTATTATTCCATTGTCAAACTGATATTTTGTGAAGTCTTAGTAGTGTAGACAACATTTTTATAATTAACTAGGAAGTAAAACACCAGGTAAAATACCCTTTTATTTAGAACAATGTCTTTTGTTTAAATATCCCATTTTGCCTTTTAGTAAAATTAAAGACACAGCTTTATTGTAGTTATATTACAAGAATTGGTTTAATTTACTTAGTTGCTAAAATTAGTTTTAAATTTTTTTTTTTTTTATCGTACCATAGATGTTTAATGAATGAAATAAGAAAAGTGTTGCTTTTCATTGTTTAAAACCCCAAAAAAATTTTTGAAACTTAATATTTTTAAAGTCTTTAATTTTACAGATATTATTTTAAGAGGTTTAATTTTTGACAAATAATATTTTTTTACAGATGTTGTTTAAAACTTTTACTTTTTTTAAAATTAAATTTTTTTGGAAAAAAAGTCCTTTTTTGTTAGTTTCTTACTCGTTTTAAAAATTTTTTAAACTTTTAAAAATCATAAAAAATATACTTTTAAACGTTAAAAAAAAAATAAACGAAAATCTTTTTAAAAAATCTTAGATTAGATAGAAAAAAAAACAAAGATACATAATTCTTTTTAAAACTTAAAATCAGTAATACAGGTCCCCCTCCCCCTTTAAAATTTTATTTTTTTAAAAATTTTTTGATTTAAAATATTTGCTTTTTTTTAAAATTCCTCCCGACATAAAATATGTTTTTAAAAGCAAAATTTGTTTTTAATTTAATGATACTGTATTTTTAATAGTTTAAACTAAATTTTAAAAGTTAAATGTAAAACACCCGTAACAGATTATAAGCAATCAACTGTAAGCCTAAGTTAAGCAACACGTTTTAGGTAAACTAGTTACCAAACTTTCACGAAATTGAATGGCCTTTCTGCGATAAATCTTCGTTGATTTCCTGCTTTAATAAATTTGCTGCAGGCAAAAACGGAAATTTTAAATTACTACCGGCTTAAAAACACACAAACTTATTTTCTCAATTTTTTAAAAAGAGAAAAAAATTTAATTGAATGCACAAAATTTTTTCTGAAAAATCCCCCAAATTGTTTTTTTTTTTTTATAACTGAAAATTAAAAAAATTAAATTTTTTTTAAAGGGAAAAAAATTTTTTTTTTTAAAAAAATTTTCTTGGTTTAAAAAAATTTTAAAAAAAATTTAAAAAATTTCCCTTCTTATTTATAATTTGTTGGCACTTCGGGTAAAACCAAAGTAGATTTCAACCTTATTTTAAAAAAAACACCCTACATATTTTTATTTTTAAAATTTTTTATGTTTTAAAAAAGTTTCATGTTCTATACATAAATCTTAGTATTTTTATATATTTAATTTTTACGTCAAAAACGACATTTGCAGGCCTTAAAATACTTATCAATTGTTGCTATAGACAGGGAGCTAGAGCCAAAAAATCATCGTCATCAGTAATATGGAGTTTTTCCTGTAAAACATGTTCATTTAGAATTGTTTATTATGTTCCCGGGAATTTGGATGGGGGGAGCAAAAGGGAAATAAATTTTGGGAAAAAAATCGTCATCATAATTGTTGCCATTTTGGCCACTTGAAGTTGAACTCCTAAGGTGTCTAAACCCAAAGGCCTGACAGTTAGGTGAATATGGGGGGGCGAAAACAGGTTAAATTATCCCTAACATTACTTACACAAGGTTTTTAATTAAATTTTAATATTTAAGGGCAATTTTTGGTAATTTTAAAAAAACGTAGTCCAAATCCTAATTTTGAATCAGGTGGTACAATTTCAAAAATAAATTCTTTTTAAAAATATCGTAAATTGTTTAATATTTTAATAAAATTTATAATTCTACGTATCCAGGCTTTTTTAAGTACATTTTTTTTTCCCCCAGTAGCGTTCGTACGGAATTTTGCCTATTTTGGCAGATGTAATGGTCGTCCGATTTCTCTTAAAAAAAAAAATATTTTTGAAATCCTCAATTACTTGATTTTTAATCCGACATGGTTTTGTTAAAAAAATAAAAACATTTTCTGCATGATCATAATAATATCGGTAAACAATATCACCATGCAGAGAAATAGCTAGTTTTAAATTTTTTTCTAAGTGAAAACCTACGTCGGATAAAAAAATTAAGAATCAAATCTGCTCATATTTTTTTCCAACCACGGTTTTTTAATTAGAAAAATTAAATCTAGATATTTCTTTGCATCGTGTTTGTTTACCGATACTGTTATATCAGCAGAAAATTGGTTTTTATTTTTTAAACGTCATCGGTTAAAAAATCAATGATCAATTTCTTGTAAATGAAAGGGTATTCAAAAAAAAATTTTAAGAGAATCAGGGGTTACCATAATATCTGCCAAATGGGCAGTAAATCCCACTGGTGGAAATAAAAAAAAATACACTAAAAATGCTCTTGATAAAACCCATGTATGCCACATTTTATTAAATATCTAAAGTGATACTAATATAAAGGATTTATTTTGAAAATTTACCACCCAGTATCTCAACAATTAAAGCTTGGAATACGTTCATATGAATTTTTCTTCAAAATGGCCCAAAATTGCCTAAAAACACACTGTATAAAGTTGGGCTAGGGATAATTTGACCCGTTTTACTGCTCTCGGTATCCCCTGTCACCTTTTGGATTTGACACCCTAGGGTTCAACTTTTAAAATGGTAACATTATCGATGACATTTTTTCCCAAAAATTCCTTTTCCCCATTGCTACCCCTGTATCCAATGGGTTGTAGCCTCGCGAACATAATTTACAAACTAAAGACATGTTTGGGAAACACCATATTACTGATGCGATATTTTAACTCTTAAACCACTATAAGAAAGTATTTATTAAGCTAGGTTTATTTATTGTTGAAAAGGACCTACTTTAACTAATTTTTGCTATATTTTAAAAATTTATTATACAGAGTCTTAAAAAATAGGATTAAAGCGAAATTAAAAAAATTGCCAAAAATTTTCCTTTTTAATGAAGCCTTAAAATTTTTTAATTTTTTTTATTTAGCATTAAAAATCAGGCAAATTTGTATAAATTTGTCTATATTAAAAATATATAGTTTTTAAAAAATTGCTAGTTCAATATTTTTATATGGGGTTACTCCTATTTAGCTAGGACACCAGACTCTTAGTTGGCTATGCCAATAAAGTTTCGCGACGATGGTTTTTTAACGCCATTATAGCCAACTCTAAGTATTTTTAAATTGCCAAATAAAAATATTAAACTGGCAATATATCAAACACTCAAAAATTTTTGGAATGAACTGCCTTATAAAAACTTATTTTTAATGTTAAATAATAGTATATTAAAGTATAGAAAATTATAAAGTTTGGAAAGGCTTTTATTGAAAAAAAAAAGATTTTTGTCAGTTTTCTCAATTTCATTTTTTATTCTATCTTTGGACACCCTGTATATTAAGTTATTAAATATTTGAAAAATGGGTTTTAGGTTTTTTTTTTAAATAAATTTAATTAGATTAAATAATAAAGGTTTTTTTAGAGCAAAAATTAAAAATATTATTTGAGGGCCTACAAACGGCACTTTTGACGTAAAAACATAAATATGTCAAAAACCCTTTAAAATTTTTGGGATAGGATATAATCCCTAAAATCACCTAAAATCTTTGCAAAATCTAAAAATAAATAATATGGAGGGTGTTTTTTAAAATAAGAAATGACACCCTCTTCAAAATTCCCCAAACCACACCCTGTAAAAGTAGTGTTAGTAAATAAGTATTAAAACATAATTATGTTAAATGTAAAAATAATCTTAAAGCCTTGCAATAATTCATTCCCATCTAACACACTAAAATAATTATTCACGTCTTGAGACATATCCCAGTCATTTCTTGTATGCTGATTAGTCAACCGCTCGTTAATGTAAAGGGATCAAGTTAAACACAGTTCTGTGCGAGAAATTATGCAAACTTGACAAGGTTTTCGGTATTAATTTTCTAAAGACATGGTTTGGATATCATTTCATTATTACGTTTCTTTGATAATAATTGCTAGATGGAATAATTTTACGAGAATATTGCGAGTTTAACAAGTATTTTCTAAAATTGGTTACTATAAGGATATGCAGAACTTGTTTTTTAAATATGGTAAACGCCCCTGGCTCATAATTTATTTTGGTGAAAAATAACCTTTCATGCCTAAATAACGCATCTGCAAAATATTTTTTTATATGAAATTCTATAACAGAGCATTTTAAATTTAAATATAAAACTTTCCCGCAAAAAGTATATCTACGTCACAAGTTGCCAACCACACGTATTCACAACATCTAATTAAAAGAGGCGACCGTGGCTAAGTTCCAATATTACATCTCGGATGAAAGCGGAGTAAATAAAATACCAAGCGGAGCTAATTCGGATATTGAAGGCGACATAAGTTTTTAAAGATATTTTGCCTCTGTGTTTTTAGGCTTTAACCTGTTTTGTTATTATTTTTATATTTTTTTACTTTAATTATGTCGCATATTTAATTGGCAATAAACCGATTAATTTTAAATCGGCTTAAAGTAAACCAAAAATTTTTTTAATCTGATTTTTCAGAAGTGGACTTAAATAGTAGTTACGCCGAAAATATTTTTTTTTCTGAGAAGAGATATTTAAGAGATTTAATAGGCAAAGAAAGATATTTAACGTGTTTTTAGATTAAAATACATTTTATGTAAGGCGCCAATTGAAAGAGTGTAGCGGGATAAAGAGGTTCTTTGGAACCCAAAACTAAAAAAATTGCAAAAAAGCTATTACATTCAGGCTTGCGTCTTTTCAAACGGGCTCATTGTGTCATCATTAATAATTACGAAATGTATGTATTTTTAGCAAAAATGTGTAGTAAGCTTTTTTGTAGATAATAAAATTTCCTATCGAGGTGATGCTTTTTAAAGTTAAAAAATTTTACAACTTTTCATCAATTTTTGCAATTTTTCCTTAGCTTATTTTTATTTTCTTTAAACAAACAAAAAGTATTTTTAGTTTAATATAAATTGTTTTTAGGTATGTTTAGAAATAAAAAGAGTTAAATAAAATCCACTTAAATGGGGTGAGAAGTGTACAAAAAATGACTTAATATCTATTCCTACTAGCTGGTCAGATAGGTTGTAAATGTTAAAATAGCTGTCTAGTAAATTGCAGGAAATATGGTTTTAATTGTTAAATTTTTTGTAAAGGGTGCCTAGGATGGATTGCGAAAATGTAAATAATTTTGAAATATCTGAGAAGGACATAAAAGAAGATAGACCATATAATAGACAGTTCTCTTGATGTCCCATAGTTTTATTAATGTTATTACCTTTTTATTAAAAAAATCTACTTTTGTTTCTATTAATATACAACCACAATGATTATTTACAATAAAATGTTTATAGATTTACCACAAAACTAAAGTTTCTAATGAACTATATTTTATAATAAAAGAACGTTATAAAACAACTTTTTTTAAACAAAAATACTCTTATTTTTCTATAAAAAATAAAAATAATCTGATCAAGAAGAATCGTTGAAAGCTTGTAAAAAATGATATCTGTAAATTGTTGTGAAAATACTTCTTGCTATTCTATGCTCATTTTAAAACTTTTGACGTTACCTTTCTTTTCCTTAGAGTTATGCCTATACCAATCTTATCTCAGAAAACTTTGGACAAAAATATTTAAAAAAAAATCTATTTTCTGTTCGTTTTAAAATGGTTTTTTGCATTTATTTTGCAACTGTTTTTTTACTTTTGGGAGATATCACTCAGATAAAAAAAATTCTACAGACAAGCTCTCCACAGATTTTTTGCTAAAAAAGCATAGATTTGGAGATAATTTGAAATTTTTAAAATTATGACCGATTTACCCCGTTCTAAAAAATGCAATTTAATAGCACTTTGTAATTATTTTATATTAAGGCGCCCAAGAACCAAAATCAATCATAATAAACTCTTACGAATCTGTTCCTTATTACCCCTTATATGTTCTTATTGTCGATCCCCTAAAAAAGCCACTATTGTATTTTTCTCATAACATTTCGTAGCTGGATTGCCACCTTATCAAGGGTCAATACAATAACCTAGATAAACTAGCAATTCAGCCCCGAAAAATTGGGAGAAAAACACAATACTTGTTTGTTTTTATTTGCCAGCTCTTATCTCGCTACAGTCCTTCAATTAATCCTTAAAATTAGGAAGGATACTTAATCTGCTACCAAAAGTACAATGAGAAGGAAAAAAAAAAAGATAAAAAGTTGTCGGAACCTATTAAAGATATAATTTTGGCACGGCTTTGAAATCTGGACCACTGTAATTTTTAAATGATGGCACGTGAGAGAATGTTCCATGCTTTTTTTTAATAGAAAATATAGTTTTTTGGTAAAAAATAATAAAGTACGTAAGTATCTAACGCAATAAGCCCTTGCACATATTTTTTTACTAGTTAAAATGACCCTTTATACCTACATACTTCTTCATATTCACAAGCCTGATCGACAGGGGCCACCAGGGCTAAGTTCCAATATTACATCTCAAATGAAAGCGAAGTGAATAAAATACCAATCGAAGGTAATCCGGATATTGAAACACTTTTGATTTTTATTCAGTGGATAAGTGCCATTTTTAGTTGTTTATTTAAAAAGTAAAATACTGTAGTTTGTTTATTTCCATTTAACAAAAAAACATTAACACAAGGTATTGCATTGGTTTAAAAAGTCGGTAATAATGATTACTTAATTAGGAGGTGTTTATCTCAAACGGTAATAAACTGTTTTTAGAGCTTTAACAATTTTTTTATAATATTTTTGTGGTTATTGCGATGGATTTTGACGGTATATTACCCCATAAATTTATTATGTTGTATATTTAGTTGACATTATCTTAAATCGGAATAAAGGAATGCGATGGATTAACTCCTATTGCTCTAAATGAAATAAATTATTAAAGCTAAAAAAACTAATATTGGAACTTGGCAACCCTTGTATCGTCACACCCCGTTTTAGTCTGATAACAAATTTAAAGGACCATGCTTTTATATCAAAATAAATTTCATGCAAGGGGCTTATTAAAACTTTTAACCAGTCACTGACTCTATTATCAATATTGTTTGTGAATAGTTATTAGCCATTTATTTTGATACTCTAAGAATTATTTGTTACCCGACAAGCGAGAACTTTACAGTTACTTGCCTGTAATCATGGACACAGGAAGTACTTTATGTTAGAGCAAGATAATACACTTCCTAAAACCGATATACTAACTTTTAGGGAAGAAGAGAATCTGTTTTGAATAATTTTGTTATTTAATTGACTGTTAATTTGGACAAAAGGGGTTGACAGATAAAAAGTTAATAAACAGCATTTATATTGCGGTGTCGGAGACCTTCGCTTGCTAAAATTAGAACAATTTTATTGGCCAGAGCATATTATGCATATCGTGCTTGAGATCTTAATGTTGAACGTAAATTTAATTTATCTATAATACCACCAACATGCCTCAGAAATACAGTCATGTTCACTGTCGCGCAAAAAGTCTGCTAATGCTCATTCATTACATAAGAGCCGCCAAGTTCTGCAGAACAAAGAGCCGCTCGTCTTATTAATAATTCCACGTTTACAGAAAGGCTTCATCTTCTTGCCCACCGTCGAGCTGTAGGGGATCTGTCGCTCTTCTATGGGTATTTTTACGGTTTCTGCTCAGAGGAGTTGGCTAGTATAGTTTCTTCTCTGGCAGCTCCCAAGAGAGCAACACGTATTGCAGCTTTTATGCATCCTTTTACAGTTCTATTAAAGAGGCCCCGAACTTCCCGCTTTCTTCATTCCTTGTTCCCTAGAGTATTAAGACTGTCGAACCTGCTGCCCGCAGAAGTTTTTCCTTCTCCCAGTCTCCAAATATTTAAGTACCGTGTGAACAAACTCCCTCTCACTACACTTAAGACACCCACGGTATGTTAGTACTTAAGCATCAGGCTTCGTGGACTGTCCTAAGATAAAAAAAACAACATCTAACAGAATTTAGCAAATAAATATTGATATTTTGCTTAATCTCTATTAGTTTGGCCTGTTTAAATAAATATTATTAAATAAAATTATTTTTAATGTGTGTTGGAATATGTTTTCTAATTTAAAATATTATCAGATATGCCCTTTTACAAGGTCTAAATACACATTTTTTATGTTTTACGAAATTTTAAAAATATTTTTTTCGATAAATCTTTGCCGATTTACGACAGCAATAATTTTGCCGCTGGGATAAACGGAAATTAAAACTTAAAATGACTCCCGTTTGCCTACAAAATGGACAAACTGCAATTTTTGCAATTATTTTTGATGTACAGGAATAATTAAATTCAAATGCCAGTATAGGCCACTTTAAAAGATAATTGAAATGGGCTTTCCTGACGATAATTGATGACCATCAATTTACTTTAATTACAAGTGCTTTCACGTTAAAAAGTCAAATTATCTCAAATGAAGGTTATATACGATTTATTTGAAAAAGGTTTTTTTTTAAAATTTTTATCAACAGCTAAAAGAATAATTAAATTAAATATAAATTTATCATTAAAAGAGTGTATAAACTAAGCTACAATTATCCCAACTATAGGCTGAACAATTAAAACTTAAAAAAAATGTTAGGCGTTTGCAATAACAATAACATACCCATTAACAAAAAACTAAAAACTTGAAACTAACTTGGAATAAATTCAATAAATTAAAAACAACTTATTTTTGGAAAAATGCTTAACCCCTTTTGATTAGTAATTGTAGTCGGGCTCTTTTCTTATAAAAAAATATTTATATAGTGTGTCCCAAACTTAAAATATCACGAAGATTGTTACAGGATGACAGCTGTCAAATATGTTACTGTCATTTAGAATTTTTTTAAAAAAATTCAAATTTTTTTGACAATTTATGTTTTTAGGTGTAACTTCTGAATATACAGAGTGTGTCATAAGTAATTATATATGTATTTTTAATTCCGAATTTTAAACATGCAGGATTGATTCGCGAGGGTCAAAAATTCCCAACCCCAAATTTTCAGCATGTATTATGTTTTTTTAGGTAAAATTTTGTTATGTATAAGTTACTAGCGCCCTTTTAAAATACTCTTAAAAAATTCCAATTTAAAAAAGAATTATCGTTAACAACAAATCTTACATTTGGAATATATTGTGTAATTTTTTCTTTTATGGAAAAAGACGCGACTAAAAATATTTTTTATTGAATTTACTGTTAGAAGACTGTGTAAAATTTATTCTGAAAATAAAATATAGGTTTTATAGCATTTCAATTTTATTTTATACATTGAGGTGTTGGAACAAAATCTCAAAATTCTCCAAATTTTATGCACATTGTGCTTAATTAATTTAATATTGACCAACTTAACTTATTATTTTTTGATTCCAAAATCAAAACTGTTACCAGTTATGTTTGGATGATTTTACAACTCATTGCTTGTTATTACTTTAGTGCGAATAACTGCATTTCTAATTAACTTTAATCAAAAGTCGCTGAGCTTCAGTTATACTATGCTGAGATGTTGGCGAAACGTCGTGAAAATTCATCTGACAAAGGGATTGCAAACCGGAAAAATACAAAAGTTACATTTTACCATCCGTTACAACATATATATATATATATATATATATATATATATATATATATATATATATATATATATATATATATATATATATATATATATATATATATATATATAAATATATATATATATATATATATATATATATATATATATATATATATATATATATATATATATATATATTTTATATATATATATATATATATATATAACCGTGTTCAAAAAATTAATCCCATTGCTAACTTTTTATTATATGAGATACAAGTTAGGTTAAATTAAAAGGTTGTTTTTACGCGATTACAATAACGAAATAAAAAAAGCAAATAAACATCGGGGGGGTAAAGAGTTATTCACAAAAAAATACTTTTTTAAATAACACCCCGTATTTGTTACGTTAATTCGAAAAAGAATGAATTTTTTAAATGAATTATTTACGAGTTTTTTCCAAAATTAAAAAAGCGCAGTTATTTTTTAAGTTAAATGTAATTTTTTTAAACTTACCGAACCATGGAATTTTAAAATTGCATTTTTTCAAATTATCGTGTATGCCAAAAATAAAAAAAAAAACAAAAGAAAAAATCTTCCGCCACGATGTTTTAGTGACAACTATAAATCATAAGGCGACAGTTCATTTATTACTATTGTTTAAAATGCCATTTGGAGAAGTTTGATATGATAGAATGCTACATAATTTGCCAAAAAAATGGATTAGGCTTTGAGTAAATTTTTCAGAAAAAATATGCCAAAAAAAAAGATATTTTTTACTTTCTTTACCAAAATTTCAATCAAACAAAAGTATTTTTTAGCGTAGAAATTAGAAAACCTTTATAATTAATCAACAAACAGAAATTAATATTTTGGCATATTTAAAATTTTCTAAAACTCCCATAAACCCTTAAAATTTTAAAAAAAAATTTAAAAAAAAAATTTTTCCCACAAATAAATCCACCAAATTTGTTGCCGGGTTTAAAAAGGCGTATAAACTTTGCAAAAGGTTTGTAAATTGTTTCCAAATTTTTTTTACGATTAATTATTTGAACCAATGATACTAACTTTGGAATAGAGGCATGTTTAACCAAAAAACCAATATTATTGGAGCATTGCAATACCCCGCGCCATCATCCTTTCAATCCACAAAGATGTTTTTGCTTAAACGTATGGTGCTGCCTCATTGGATTAAAAATTGTTTGACCTGTGTTTTATAAAGGATCTTTAACAGGCAAACAATATCTGAATTAACTAAGAAATGTGGAGGATTTTTTGGATGATGCCAATATAGCCATAATTAGCATAATGTATTTTATTAATGTTACTTAGTTATGCGTTATTATTAAAAAAAAAAAACTAAAACTACGATGTTTATTATTTACCCAAGTAATTAAAAGGTTTGACAAATTATATCCTTTATGGCGGACTTTATTTAAATTTGGTTTCTGACATGGCGTACTACCATATAATTTGTACAAAAAATGCGATTTTAAAACCGGCTGCCTGCGTCCAGTTACAAAAAATGCATTTAAATTGAAATAACTCTGCTTTTTATGATCTTGGAAAAAAATGTTAATAACTAATTGTATGAAAATTACATTCTTTATCGAATTGACGCAACGAATACAACGGATGTTCATTTGTTTTCTATTATCTCAGTAATCAGCGTAAAAATGTAAACAACTTTGCTAATTTAACCTAACTTGTATCTCGTATAATAAAAAATTAGCAAATAGGCCGACCCCAATTTTTTGAACACGGTGTATATATAAATATATATATATATATATATATATATATATATATATATATATATATATATATATATATATATATATATATATATATATATATATTTTATATATATCCCCGCAAACGCTATCCGGAAGCCTTGTGTGTGGTCATTGTGTGTACTGTCGCGATATTTATGTCCAAAAATGTTTTCAATTGGGTAAAAACATTCCGATATGTTATTAATTTACGCGAACACTTGGTTTCCAAGTAAGGCTTGTGTAGAAACTAGAGAACGACATTCAAAGCTATTTATTGAAACCAAAAAATAGCTGAAGATTTTTTTTAAAAAAAAAACTTTCTATTCTTTAAGCAACATAAAAAAGTGCTATTTTAAAACATAAAAGTTGTGTTCTTAAAATGGTTATTCAGTTTAATTTTGTGTTAAGTACAATTATTTTTTTTAAATTTTTTTTTTTTTAATTTAAATTAACATCTCTTTAAAAAAAAAAAGTAAATATGTAAAACCTCGCAAAAATATTATTTTAAGTTAAATATATATATATATATATATATATATATATATATATATATATATATATATATATATATATATATATATATATATATATATATATATATATATATATAATATATATATATATATATATATATATATATATATATATATATATATATATATATTTATATATACACCGTGTTCAAAATTAGGTCGGCCTATTGCTAACTTTTTTATTATACGAGATACAAGTTCGTTAAATTAGCAAAGTTGTTTACATTTTTACGCTGATTACAATGACGATAATAGAAAAACAAATGAACATCCGTTGTATTCGTTGCGTCAATTCGATAAAGAATGTAATTTTCTATACAATTAGTTATTAACATTTTTTTCTAAGATCAAAAAAAGCAGAGTTATTTCAATTTAAATGCTTTTTTTTTAACTGGACGCAGGCAGCCATGGAATTTTAAAATCGCATTTTTTGTACAAATTATATGGTAGTATGCCATGTCGAAACCAAATTTAAATAAAGTCCGCCATAAAGGATATAATTTGTCAAACCTTTTAATTACTTGGGTAAATAATAAACATCGTATTTTTTTTTTTTTTTTTAATAATAACGCATAACTAAGTAACATTAATAAAATACATTATGCTAATTTTGGTTTTATTGGATCAAAAAAAATCCTCCACATTTCTTAGTTAATTCAGATATTGTTTGCCTGTTAAAGATCCTTTATAAAACACAGGTCAAACAATTTTTAATCCAATGAGGCAGCACCATACGTTTAAGCAAAAACATCTTTGTGGATTGAAAGGATGATGGCGCAGGATATTGCAATGCTCCAATAATATTGGTTCTTTCGGTTAAACATGCCTCTATTACTAAAGTTAGTATCATTGGTTCAAATAATTAATCGTAAAAAGTTTGGATTTCTTATAGCAGCATTTACAAACCATTTGCAAAAGTTTATACGCCTTTTGTAATCACCTGGCAACAAACTTTGTGTGGATCTGTATTTGTGGGAACATAATTATTTTTTTTTTTAAAATTTTAAGGTTCCTTAGCAAAAAGATCTGACCACAGTCTCATGTGGATTTTTTTTCGATAAACTTTTAAATATGCCAAAATATTAATTTCTGTTTGTTGATTAATTATAAAGGTTTTCTAATTTCTACGCTAAAGAAACACTTTTGTTTGATTGAAAGTTTCGGTAAAGGAGTAAAAAAATCTTTTGTTTGGCATATTTTTTTCTGAAAATAGTTCTACTCTAAAGCCTAATGCCATTTTTTTGGCAAATTATGTAGCATTCTATCATATCAAACTTCTCCAAATGACAGCATTTTAAACAATAGTAGCATAAATGAACTGTCGCCTTATGATTTACTAGTTGTCACTAAAACATCGTGGCGGATACGCATGTTATCTTTTTTTTTTTTTTTTTTAATTTTTACTATAGCATACTACGATAATTTGTACAAAAAATGCAATTTTAAAAATTCCATGGCTGTCTGCGTCCAGTTATGAAAAAATACATTTAACTTAAAATAACTGCGCTGTTTTTCATTTTAGGAAAAACACTGTAAATAATTCATTATATAGAAAATTACATTCTCTTTCGAATTAACGTAACAAATACAGGGTGTTGCATTTAAAAAAAGTATATTTTTGTGAATAACTCGTACATCTGATGTTTATTTGCTTTTTTTTATTATCGTTATTGTAATCAGCGTAAAAACGTATACAACTTTGCTAATTTAACCTAACTTGTATCTCTTATAAAAAAAAATTAGCAATAGTGCCGACTTAATTTTGAACACGGTGTTTTATATATATATATATATATATATATATATATATATATATATATATATATATATATATATATATATATATATATATATATATATATATATATATATATATATATATTTATATATATATTTATATATATATATATATATATATATATATATATATATATATATGTTTAACGGATGGTAAAATGTAACTTTTTTTATTTTTCCGGTTTGCAATCCCTTTGTCAAAATGAATTTTCACGACGTTTCGCCAACATCTCAGCATAGTATAACTGAAGCTCAGCGACTTTTGATTAAAGTTAATTAGACATGCAGTTATTCGCACTAAAGTAATTACAAGCAAAGAGTTGTAAAATCATCCAAAAAACTGGTAACAGTTTTAATTTTGGAAACAAAAAATAATAAGTTAAGTTGGTCAATATTAAATTAATTAAGCACAATGTGCATAAAATTTGGAGAATTTTGAGATTTTGTTCCAACACCTCAATGTATAAAATAAAAATGAAATGCTATAAAACCTATATTTTATTCCCAGAATAAATTGTACACAGTACAAGTCTCTAACAGTAAATTCAATAAAAAATATTTTTAGTTGCGTCTTTTTCTATAAAAGAAAAAATTACACAATATATTCCAAATGTAAGATTTGTTGTTAACGATAATTCTTTTTTAAATTGGAATTTTTTTTAAAAGTTTTTTAAAAGGGGGTAGTAACTTATACATAACAAAATTTTACCAAAAAAAACATAATACATGCTGAAAATTTGGGGGGGGAATTTTTTTTACCCCCCGAATCAATCCATATCAGCATATATATATATATATATATATATATATATATATATATATATATATATATATATATATATATATATATATATATATATATATATATTTTGCAAATTTAAAATATTGTATATTTTCACGTTTTTTTTTTTTGTTTTCAGGGGCATTCAGACTTTACGATGTCGATAACGATGGTTTCATTACAAGAGACGAAATGTACAACATAGTAGATGCAATATATCAAATGGTGGTAGGTAATTTTTAGATATTATAAAGTTTACATATTTAAAAAAACATATAGCCCAAAAGTTTCTCTAACATTTTTAAATAAGTTGAATTATAAGTAATTTATATAATCTATTTTTATAAACAAGCAAAGCATTCGCAAAAATAAAAGTTTTTTTCTTTGTCACAATAAAGAAATAGAATATTCAACACAAAATTATATTGACTTGTCATTAAAATTATTAAAGCCTTAAAAATATTTAAAATTATAAATTTTTGTAACGCTATTTTCAGGTACATTTTAAAATATATTTATATATTTTACTGGTAACTGCAATTGCCTAAAAAGGTATAATATTATTAGTAAAATAAATAGGATATTTTTTTTAAGGTTTGTTGTTATTTTGTGGCGAGTTTAAATTATTTTTAACCATTTGAACATTTACATGTTTATTTCAATGATTCACCATTTCTTCATAACTCGTTATAATCTTTTTATGTATTATCTACCTTTTCATTATTTATAATGTAAAATATATATTTATAATCTTTTATATATAAAGTACCACTTTATTTCTCAATCTCGGTACTGTTTTAAGGTAATTTCTTAAATGAAAATGCTAAGGGTCGATAAAAGAAGAAATAACGATTAAGAACTTTAAGACAAACAACTTCGCGGCTTTTATTCAAAGATTACTTTTTTTGTTTTTGGATTTTTTTAAAAAAAAATGGGAATATTGGGGAATACAAAATTGATTAAAAAAATTTATTGAGTTTATTATAATTCTAGATAAAATTTATCAAATCATTGCCACAGCTTTAGTTGTTATAATACCATCAAATCGTTTATTTTTTTAAAAATTTTTCTAACTGTTTTAATAACTGATTAAAGAATCTCAATAAAAAAGGGAGTATTTACTCTAACGAATAGATTTCATTTGGTTCGTTAAAAAGGTTTTTTTCATTAAAAAAAAAAATATATTATTTTCCCCCCATATTACTATTAAGCACCTAAAACCACGAGAACGCAAAAACATATCTACACAACAAGTACATTACGATTTTTTACACCCCCCCAAGCAAAAACCCTGTGCTCGCTCGGCAAACATTGGGGTCATAAATCTTTCGGAGGCCCCGGAAGGATGGCAACACCCATTACAACCTGTCCGGTGGTCATTTACTTCTGTAATCAATTTATCCGAATGCCG
>JAHBCN010016098.1:0-20158 GCA_019359885.1 Listronotus oregonensis
GCACACGCATTAAAACTTTGAGTTTTTTTCAACCGACAACGTTAGACGGTGGCCCGACGTCGGATCTAAAATACGGATTAATGAATGTAGCCTAAGTCATAGCTTTTAAGAATAGTTTTTAATTGCCACTAAAAACGGGTGGAGATACATCACTAACCGAAACGCTGCGTATCAATTAACAAATAAAGACAATGGAAGTCCAGGATTTTTATCGTGTACAGGGTTTTTATCTGTCATTTTCTACAGGGTGCCCGATTTATTAATGAACCAACAAATATACAGTCCAGTAGGCCTAAATATAATATATTATGTCAGTTATTATTATAACCTATAGGAATTTCGTAACTTGGCAGTAACTCATTTATACATACAGCGCGATTTTTTTTTCACCGATCTACACTAAAAACATACTGGGTGATGTAAACAGAAGTTTCGAAAAGTGACTTAGTATTACGTAAAATGTCGCAATTTAATACAAACGTGAATAATAATTAATGCATAATATCTTACAGTAAAAATACAGATTACGGGTTTTAAGGTAACCCTTAATCATTTTAAAAGAAAAATAAACACTATGGTAAACTTCAAACAGTAACAAGTTAGATACTATATGTAAAGGGGCTTATTTTAATTAGTAACTCAAAATAACAATGATGTATTAATTAGTATCATTCATTTGAATCAAACCAAGACCATTGTTTAGCTTAATTAAATACTTAATACTAAAATGTTTTTAAAAGTAAACTATACTATTTATGAGAAACAGAGATAAAAAGATTATACTACTTATTTTCATTAAAAAGGCAAAAATTTGTTTTTTTGTTGGTGTCCTCAATTTATTATACAGTTCTACAGGTTGGTAGTCAATAAAAAGTTTAACAAGTTGCTGTTTTGATAGTGACGTGAGGTTAGGAAAATCACTGTCACTAAAGTTTTCTTCAGTTTCGTATAAGTTTTTCGAACTTTCTTTTAGGCATGATTTAAATTCACTAAACCACTCATATATCTGGGCTCCAGTCATAATTATATTCATGGGTAGAAAAATGTGATTTTCTATATGTTTCAACTAAACGAGTCCGGATTCAGTTAAATGAACTGGGCAGCAAGTTACAGCTTCCGGTAGAAATATATTAGTTTTGAAATAGAAATCTACACAAGATTTAATTGACAATCTGTTCCAACATTATCTTCTTGATTACAAATAAAGCAACCTCTACTTCAAACTAGCACTCTCATGGGAATGGCCATTGGATTTCCATTATTTTCAATACGTAAAAGGCGTTGATGACAATTTAAACAAAAGACAATTATAATTAAGTACCTTATCCACCAAACGAAATCGTTTCCTAAACATCACTGAAAGTTCCAATCTCTGAACATTTACAGGGTTTTCGACGTTGGGTAAGGGTATTCTAATCCTAGCGTTATTTAAATTGCAAGTGTAACACCGAACCATTATTTTGCTTTATTGTGCAATATTTTACTAACTAACAAATTACTGAATTAAATTCTTTTTAACTGCTGCACAATTTTTTTAAATACAAATGCAAAATAATTTGACGTACTGACTAATACAAACAGAATTATGTATTTGTTAACCAAGTGACACCATTTGTTTAAAAAACGCCTACTACGACAAATATTTTGTTTGGGTTCATCATGGGTTTATCTAACTTATTACTGTTTGAAGTTTACCATAGTGTTTATTTTTGTTTTTAAATGATTAAGGGTTACCTTAAAACCCGTAATCTGTATTCTTAGTATAAGATAATATGCATTCATTATTATTCCTGTTTGTATTAAATTGCGACATCTTACCTAATACAAAGTCACTTTTTGAAACTTCTGTTTACATCACCCATTTTTTAGTTTAGATTTTAAAAAAAAATTTTCTTACAACACCCTTTTGTATGACTGGGGGAAAATATAAATAAAACCGCCATATAATTTGGTTCAACCAGTATCTAAAAATGATTTTTTTGGGGGGCACGCTGTATGATGAATAATTATTGCCAAGTTACAAAATTTCCTATAGGTTTTAATACTGAAAATATATTATTTTTGGGGCCTACGGGACTGTATATTTGTTGGTCCATTAATAAATCTTACACCCAGAACATGACAGAAAAAAACCTGTACACGAAAAAAAAAAGCATTGTAAAAAATATATATTCTTTTTAAAAAAAATGCTTAATTTTTTAAGTCTGGGGTAACAGAAATTTTGTAATAAATTAAAAAATTTTTTTTAAAATTTTTTTGGTTTATTTTTGGTATCACCCTGTATAGCTACAAGGTTGGCCCAATGGCGGTTAAAATCTTAAAAAATTTTTTGGAAAATTTTTCCCCACCCCGGGGAAAAACACCCACGTTAACTATTCAGCAAAAGTGTTTAATTGAAAGATCGAAATTCTGCTATAATAAAACATAAGTTACAGAAAATATTTTGTAATAAAAAAAAAACATTTTTCCCAAAAAATTATTGCCCTTATTTTTGGTATCACCCTGTATAGCTACAAGGTTGGCGCAATGAAAAAATGCTTTTTGGATTTCCCAAAAAATACAATACTAAAATTTCAAAAAAATCTGTCGGTGACTCAAATCCATAAGAAGTGTGCCTGCCATGTCCTTTCAAATCACTTAAAAGGTTCGCAATTATAACACCCACTGTTAACTATTCAATCTAAAGTGTTTAATTGAAAGATCGAAATACTGCTATAATGAAACATAAGTTACAACAAGCATTAAGTAATTTATGAAATAAACGTTTCAGCACTTAATCAAATTCAGTGGAAAACGCAGAACATAATTATTATTAATTTGGGTAAAAAACCAGCTGCATCCGAATCGGAAAAAATTTATACACTTTACAAACCTACCGTTCTTATTTTCTACGGTTTGCGGAAGATACGAAAGCCTCATTACAATAGAAATTTTATAACGATGTAGAGCAAGTTAAAGTACGTTTTTTTAATAGAAAAAAAAAAACCCTTCCGTTTGGGCCACAAAGCATAAAATAGAGGTAAAATATATTGACTATGTTTGTTCGTTATAGTTAAATCTGCAGGTTTCCATTAAAAAAAAAAAAAACGTATTTTTTGTGAACAATACATATAGCCAGGGCCGTATTTAGGCGGTGGCGAGATGGGCGCAGCTACCTGGAGGGCGCAACATCAACCATAAATTTTTGTTTTTATCAGTTTTCAGTACCGTAGTCATATTATTATTATTTTTTATTGACAAAATTATTTAAATAAATAAATTACCACAGAACAAGTTTATAACAAATGTTCAACTAAGATACTTAATTTAATTACACAAGTCCACAAAAAAAGGGTGGTGTGTGCTGGGTCTCGGATTAGGATTTTCTGTCGTATTTTTTTCTGCTAAACACGAATCTAAAGTCAAATTTGAGGGTCAAACAGCAAAAAATCGATAAAAGGCGTAATTTCAGTTTTTTTTAATTTAAAACGTCAATATATCAAAACTATAAAAGATACACCAAACTTTATGAGAATAAATTAAGTATTTTTACAAGATCTTTAATTTAAGTTATATAACCTTTTTCTCTAAATGCAATATTTTTCGAGTTATAATCAACAGAATTTTCAGGATTTGTTCAAAAGTATACCCCAGGAAAAAAATTAAATTATTTTTTTCTATTTTTGGAATTTTGCGTAAAAAGTGATTTGGGATTCAAATGAAAAAAAATAAATAATTTATATTAAAAAAAAAAAAATCACATTAAAAAAAAACCTATTTTGGTATGAAATTTGTTGTCAAAATTATTTTTCGTTTATATCTCCTTTATTGTTTTTTTTTAATTTTCTTTGACCCCAATTTTGACTTAGATTGTGTTTAGCGGAAAAAATACACCAGAAAATCTACCAACCACCACTTTTTGTGGCTTGGTTTTTAATAAATTAAAGACTAAAAAAATGTATAAATTATTAATAAAATATCACTTTATCCTGGTACCTACAGCAAAAATGTAACTCATGTAATTTTTTTAAAAAATATTTAACCTGCGGATAAATTGGTATTTTAGAAATTGGGGGCAGCACTAGTTCTTTTTCCTACCAGTAGCTTAGAAAAAATTAAAATCTTTTAACATTTCTCGAACTATTATGCGTTGTTACGTTGACTAAAATTAAGACAGTACGAAATAAGAAACCAACGCTAAAGCATAGAGTAACGACTTACTGATCATAACCCTATAAAAAAACGAAATTCTCGGATAAAAACTTTAAACCTACAACTTTGCACTTTAATTTTATAAAATTTCCGGAGAAAAACACCCGGATTTCCTGTTTTCGCTGGGAAGTATCCCATACTCCCCAAATCCCTCGGTGTGTGGGGGAGGGGGCGGAAATGTTAAACCTCGCCAAGGGCGCAGCCATACCTAGATACGACCCTGCATATAGCCCAGTAACTGAAGACTTAAAAGTACCCAAAGCTGTAAATAAATCTGTACAGTTTTCATTTGTCGCGTAATTCTTAGGTCTTCGCGAATGCTTTCGAGCGAGAAAACGTTTATCACGATTCCAACGTGGAAACCCGCTGAAAATGGCCCCCCAAGTTCCAAAAATGAGTTTACCGCGAATATCTGCCAAAATATGTGAATTAGAAAATTTTTCTTTTGATAAAAAATGGAGATAACCTCGAAATCTACAAAAATGGTTTCTACCATTTTTTTCGCAACACCAATAATTTTCGCAAAAACGGCCGTCGAAAAATCCATAACATTTCCCACTGGATGTGGCCAAACGGCTAAAAAATGCAGATGGGAAAAACATTTTTTTATCAAAACGCGAGAAAGATGGTGAAGAAAATTTTCTGATAAGGTCTCATTATAAAAAAAAAATTTAAGAACAAACCATTTTTTCAAAAAATATCAATAAATTAAAGGGATACTCTCAAAATATTAAAAAAAAAAAAAAAAAAAATTTCCGCTTTTTTTAATATTCTAGAAAAATCAGATGGACCCAAACTCATATGCAATGATAAGTACGGATTTTCCCAATTCCAATTTCCAAATGCTTTATTTATAAATTACTAATTTACATTTTCACCTATAACTATACTATATCTATTTATATTTCATATTTACATCTAAGCCTTGTGCAGGCACGATGCAAGGTAGCACAGCCGGGAGGCCGGGAGGCGTAATTGTAATTACGTACTATACTATTACTCAGAGCAACGGCGACAGAGGTTGCTCTGAATCGCAGTATAGATTGTAGTGACCAATACGCGCAAATTTTGGCTTTTAATATACTACGGCCCAGAGCGGCGGTTAAAGATGTTATGTAAAATGCTATGTATGCATGGTTTAATAGTGTGAAAATGTTTTGGATTATTATGAACTCTTAATAATATTATTATTTATTGTTTTTTAAAACTTTTTTATGGTACCCTATCTATCACGTCCATCGTTATCATAACTAAAATAAAAAGATATAATATTGATTTGAGTAATTCACAACGCCGTAGTTATTGTTATTATACAAACATTATCGTTCGACTAAATAAATGTCTTGAAAAAATTAAAACTCCTACAGAACTATTACATGCATTTGCTTATATAAAAAATATTCGGCGTGGAAAAAAAATAACGTTCAACCGACATCAATTAGTAGGCGCACACAAAGACCTGGCCTTACGTCTGGTTCCAAAAGGATTCAGGCTGGAAGGCCCACCAAAAATAAAAATCTTAATAGGAAACGCAAAGCCTCAAGATTCTTAAGTGAAGCGGTCCTTGTTAATAGACGTATGTGCTAAATCTCACCAATGTATAGGTATTTTATTTTATTCTGTTTTATCTTCATAATTTTATTTTATATCAACTATGCCCGTTTTTTTAAGCTTAATGTTGTTTTATTTATATGAGTTTATTTTCTTTTATTTTAAGCTCGATATAATAAGTACATAACGTATTTATAAAAAGTGTATTTTTTTGTAATAATTAGAAAAATTAAACACTAAATATACTAGTTTGATTTCCACTTTAATTCCAAGAATTTAAAATATACCTACAACTGTGATACAACCTACATTTGAGAACTCTGACAATACTTCCCTCTACGTACCTCTGAAATAACTCCCTCGTGATGTAGTACTTATCTGTCAAAACGTTATTTTGCTTATGCTTTTTGTTATTATAAAGTTATAAGGGAGTAAGGTTAAAACAGGTATTGTATCAATACAATAATTTATAATAGTTCAGGACATTAAACAAACAAATCTGTCTGAGGATTTTATGCAGGCAATAAAACCCCCATCCAAAGAATTTCAACACATTTTCATATGATCCAACATTTTATATAATATTTTTAACCGCCGCTCTGGGCTGTAGTATATTATGGAGTGAAAATACGCGCGAATTCGTCACTACAATCTATACTGCGACTCAGAGCAACCTCTATCGCCGGTGCTCTGAGTAATAGTATAGTATGTAATTACGCGGCCGGGAGCGGGTGTTAGCTCCTGTGGTAAGTTTATAGATGTTCCGGTTTTTCAACTTTGGATGTTTACCGGTTGTGACCTTTCAAACATCATGATTGAGTTCAGATTGTTTTGGAAGCTTAAAGAGCGATGTTAATTATTGCTATATTTTTTTTGTTTTGCTTTGTATTTAGGAAAAAGTTTCCAAAAAACCTATTTAATTTAGTTAGGTACGCAGAGTAGCGCGCTTTAGAAACCAAGATTTTGTCTTGGATTTCGATGAACTTTGAATGGTTAAAAAATGTACATTATTGCTCGAGTATGGAACAATTCTTCCGCCCGCTTATAAGTGAATCCATGTAGATAGCGGCATTCTAGCGGAAGAGCGGCAGCTGAAATGAGGGGCCTTTTGGGTCCCGGTATCTCGAAAACTATCAATTTTTTGAAAAAAATTATAAGGGTGGTTTTTGTAGATTACAAGGCGATCTTCATTTTTTGTTCTAACAAAAATTCTCCAATTGGCATATTTTGGAAAATATTAGCAAAAAAACCATTTTTTGGGCCTTGAGGGGCCATTTTTAGCCCTTTCCCACCTGTTAATGTTGATAAACTTTTTTTCCCTTAAAAGCATCCTTGAAGACCTAGGAATTGCGCCATAAGGGAAAACTGTACAGATTTGTAAATAACTGTACAGCTTTGTCCCTTCATTTACTGGACTAATGGTAGTTGCATAGATTACAGACGGGGTTGCCTAGAAAAATTTAGCTGAAATTACCGGTTTGATACCAGGTGATCAAGAAGCAAGGCTTACTTTCTTTTTCTCTGCACTCTTTCAGGTAGAAAAATGAAACTTGAAAATATAATATAAGTTACGTGACTTCCGCTTATTACCGGTTTCACCGGAAACGGCCCCAATTTTCATTTATTAAATGAGACAAACTGTATATTTTTGACTTCTCGAAATATTCTGCGTCTAACGATATCCCCTGTGTCAAATTTTGACAGCTTTGAAAAACAAATTAATACGAAATCAAAGGTACAAAAAATGGTTTTATTGAATAAAACCTATTTTTGTCAATATTCCTTGAAAGAAAAATTATTTCTTATAAATTAAGCATTTTTACTGTTGGAGTAAACTCCTGTCATCCTTTTTGAAAAAACGAAATATTCTTATTTTGAAATTTTAGAACGCGATCAAATTACGCGTAAAGCATTTACAGTGTGTTTCCTTTCATTGTTAAATTAATTGACTTTGAAATATTAATTTTTGGCCCATCGTGGCCACCTAAAACGAAAAAAAGAAAAAAAATTTTAAAGCTGCCAAAAATATACAAGGTGACTTACTTTATGATTGTATTTTTCTCTCTTCAAAAGTGCAGAAAAAAAGCTCAGCCCAGCCATGCGTCTAGGTCACCCGGTATATTTAATTTAAGGTAGTTGCGGCGTTATTATGTTTTATTTAATAAAATTGGGTTTTGTACATAAACAGATACCTGAATATTCAAGCTGTCGGATCTTAGACGATTATGATAGATGACGATTATTTCTATTGGTACAATTTTTTTTTTAAATAATATGAAAACATGGTGATATTTAAATTAAAATTTAAAACAGTTGCCTAACAGGAATAATTTAATTCCAATAAGAAGAAAATTCGCAAATACTAAATATAACAGAAAAAAGAAAATACAATTAAATTTTAACAAACAAAAAGATCATAGGATATTTTAACTAAAGTAGAAAAAATAGTTATTATTGGCAAGGTGCGAAGTATATGGTGGGGACAGCTGAATCGATTGCAGCGCTCGCTGTGGTCAAATTTTTCGGTAAATTATGCTTGAATCAAATGTAAACTATTAGATAAAAATAATAAAAATGGTGCATAATAGTTTTTTCATACGAGCGTGCGGAAAAGTCCACTTTTCCGCACGATTTTGAGTGCGCAAAGTTGCACTTTTCCGCACGGCGTGCGGAAAAGTGAACTTTTCTGCACGCCATGCGGAAAAGTAAAACTACTCTAAAATCTTACAGGTAAGCAAGATTTATATGTATTTTAGTAATTGTAGGCTATTTCATGCAATATACGAAGCCATTGCAAGTTTTAGTTTATTCTCTTTTTTGTTTGTTATTTCATCATTTTCAATATTTCAACTAAAACACAAAAAAAACATTTTTTTAATTACCCTGTATAATAATAATAAATGATTATGACAAGTCTATATGAACAAGCAATTGCACAAATTAATTTCAATACAAACAAGCATTTTTAATGAAAAGGCGTCATAGTATCTTTTTTTAATTAAATAAAAATCCGACAAAAATAATTATTTAAAATGAGTAGTTCCGATGAGGAGTCCGATTCTATCCTGGAGGCAGCAAATACCGTAAGTTTGAATTTATTACCAGCAAATCTCGTGAAAAATATGAGAATCAATATAGTCATTTCGAAAACTGGTCTCCAGCAAGGGACAAAAAGTATTAAAGAAGAAGTGTTTTTGGCCTATTTTGCGGATTTGCAAAAAACATATAAACCTAATACTTTATGGAGTAAGTACTCTATGTTAAAATGTGTCCTCAAAGTGAAAAGGAACCTTGATTTAAGTTCATATTTCAAGCTAACATTACTACTTAAACACCAAAACATGGGATACCGGCCAAAAAAAACAAAAACTTTCAGCAAAGAAGAAGTTTCAAGATTCTGAAAGAAGCACCTGTAATATTTATTCTAATAAAAGGTACAATTTTTGGAGCGGTGCTTGTAGGAGAGATGAACTTACAAAAATAATGATTTTCATAAGGATTGGCTGAAAATTTTAAGGTGGTAAAAATTCCTGAATAAAAATAACACTTAGAATCTTTATAAAATGACCATGAAACAAATCTCCGGACTTTATCCTATCAACCGTAAAAAAGTTTGCGATAAGCCACGCTAATGAAATTACGTTTTCTGCCCAATTAAACAAGAGCTCAGTAAATGTTGGAATTTTGTTGTAAATGTTTTTAAATTCAACAAATAATTTGCCCATTTAATAAATTTTGGTTTGTCAAGGGGAGTTCTTTCAGGAATTTAAAAAAATTTAAAAAATAAATCAAACTTGGGTTTAAAAAAAAATTAGGTTTATTAATTTACGAAAAGCTCGGGAAAAGGAAAAATTTTGTTTTTTTCCTTTTTAACAGCTTGGGAGGAAATTTTTGTTGCAAAGTGACTTTTCCGCACTTGATGCTTGCCCGAACTCCGCTTCGGGTCGTTCGGGCAACGGCGTGTGCGGAAAAGTATCAGTTTGCGCACTTGTTGGGAAAATAACTATTTCAACAGCTAGTTGGAAATTAGAAAAAGGTCAAAATGCAGGATAAATGCAGTTAAAAGAAAAAAGTAAGTAGCCGAATGACGTTCGGGTTTCGAGGTTAGGCGAACTTTCAAATTTGACGTAACAAGAAGAAAAACTTATCGTTTCTTGCCGTGTTTGTTCCTGCCTTTTGCTAAAGTTTTTTAATGATTTGCGAGTTAAAAAAAAGTTTTTTTTAATAGACTAAGTAATGTTTGTGTAGTCTCCTGTGATTGTGAAGGGAGAAAATGGCTGAAAAGCCTTTAAGTAAGTAAAGTATATATTAGTGTAAAGTATATTGAAAAAGCCCTAGTCTCGAAAGTTTGTCAGGTGATTTTTCACTTATCGGACCAATTGCTGATTTTTGTTAAGGGTTAATAAAAAAAACTATTCATCAATTGAAAATAAATTATTATTTAAAAAAAAAACTGTTAATATGCTACATTTTTAAATATATTTTTTTTATTTTTTCATACTCACATTTGTAATGTTATTTAACTGTCATTTGCATTGATTACACCGGATAACCTAATTCCCCAATAATAAGGTCCGAGTTCGATTCTACAAAACTCCAAGAACTTTTTTTAATTACACTTTTTATACTTACTTTCTAAGCTTTAAAATTGTTTATTCACATTGATATTGTACTTCACTTTTACAGTGCTGAACAGGTTTATATATATATTAATTTACGAAAAAAAATAAATATTATAAGTAATCTTACACCTCTCCCATGGGTAATTATATGGGTACAATCTAATAATAATCCGGTGGGGGAGCTTCAAAAACATATCTGAATATTTTTTTAATAACAAATAAATAAATATAATTGGGGAAAATAAAAAGCCGCTTTGCTAACCAGAACTAACCATGACCGACTAGAACTTAGGGCTTTTGAATTTGTCTTTTTGCCTAAAACATTTTTACCTAAACAAGCCGATATGCATCTTAACGGCTTCATTAATAAGCGAAACTGCAGTTATTTGAGCATCAAGAATCCTAAAAATAACAGGAAGTGCCTCTTTATTCGCCAAAGTTAATTGTATGGGCAACAATTTTAGCTAGAGGAATTATTGAACCCCATTTTTCAAAGATCTTTGCGGCCGTACAGTCACCTTCAACTGTACTGAATAGGTTTGTAGGAATGCTACTTGAGTTTCTGACACCACAGCTACAGAAAATTACTGTTTGCAATTAAAACACATAGTTGCAACAAGGCGGGGCCACTTGAAGCACTTCTAACTTCTAACGAGTCCCTACCGGTAGTTAAAGAGATATTGCCGGAAGGCTCATTTCTAAGAGAGGCGACATTCCGTGAGCACCCATGAGTCCCTATTTGACTACAGCAGATTTCTTTTTATGGAGCTATTTAAAGAATTGTGTATACAATTATAAGCCAAAGACACCGTGTCAATTAAAAATAAAAATTAGATAAGTTTGCAACCTCACCGTCTCTTTGCCGAAGATTAGTCGGGCTCGTTTAGCAGACTGCCAAAGAAGAAACGGCGGTCATTTAGATGATATTATCTTTGGAATAAATATTTCTATCTATTGACTAGGTTTCAAGTAACTATTTTTTAAAATAATCCATGTAGTCTATTTTTTTATAATTTTTAAATGTTATGGTTATTAAGGTATCAAGGGTATTATAAGGATAATAACGCTTGAGGTCGATGGTGTGTTTCTCAAAGGCCTTTGGCCCGAGGGATATACGTTGACCGAAAGCGTTATTATCCTTAATACCCCTGGTGCCTTCAACGTTTAATGTCCGACTAAATATTCTTTATATGAGAAAAGTTTTAATGAATTTTGAATGTATTAGTTTAAACCAAATCAAGTACTAGCATTTACCTGAAAAAATTGTCGAAACGTAATTGTGGTAACCGTGGTTGTAAGTTATTTGTCAATAAGACAGCACATAAAAAATAATTTTGCGATTGAGGCATAAAAATGTCCGAAGTAAGCTGCTAAAGCTGAGCATGCGCTTGTGCCAGAAAAAACTAGGCGGATTTACGAGAAAGAATATTTCCATTTTGAGGCCTGGCTGACGGAATACTACATATTATCCAAATTCCCTTTGGACAAAGTTTTCAATGTTACGTAAAGAATTAATAGTCCATAAGAAGATAAGAAGTAATGAAAAGTTGATTTCTCTGCAACAGTTCCTAAGGCAACTTGGGAGAAATTATCAGCCTAAAAAGTCGAAGGTTCTGACTCGCGAACAAGTTATAACTTTTTTGAAAGAAGCGCCGACTGAAAAATATTTGACAGATAAAGTTGCATTAGTGATAGGTGTATTCGGAGCTTGTAGAAGAGACGAGCTTGTGAAAATGAAGTTTTCCGATGTGCGTGATATGGGTCAGCATATATTTATTGACATCCCACAAGGTAAAAATGGGCAAGCAAGGAGCTTTTTGGTTATTGATGACAGTGAAATGTGCGCAACAAAGTTAATTCGGGACTATGTGTCTTTGCGACCTAAAAGTGCACCTATTGATGTTTTTTTTGTGCTATCGTGATGAACGATGTACTGTGCAGCCTATAGGTAAAAATACATTTGGAAATATACCCTTTAAGTTTGCTACATATTTGGGGTTACCTGATGCTAAGGCGTACACAGGTCATTGTTTAAGACGTACAGCGGCAACAATTCATTCTGATGCGGGAGGTAGTTCCGAGAGCTTAATGAGGTTAGGAGGCTGGAAGAGTTCTTCGGTAGCACGAGGGTACGTGGATAATAGTAAAAGCTCCAAATTGGCTAATGCTTCCCTTGTAGTTGGGAAAAGTATTACTTCAAGTAACACAGCAACTGCGGTGGGCTATGGAAATGTGGAATTTTCCGGTCAGTTTGAAAATTGTACGTTTTACTTTAAATAATAATTTTTATTATGATAAGTATATTGTGTAAGTATGTTCGTATTTTCGTAATAAATGCTTTATTGTTTATTTATTGGTAAATTTGTAGGCCGTTATTTGTTTTAATAACGCCCTAGGGTAATATTTCGTATTTAACGGACTTTGACATAATATTATTATTTGTTAAATAATATACCAGTCGGACATTAACAAATATATAGCCCAACCTATATATAACTCATGTTTTAAGACCTGTTCAAAAAGTCGAACTTAAAAAGTTAAAAAAAAATAAAATATAGATTTGTATTTACTAAATTTTTAAATTATTTTTGGTGACCACAACGCTCTTTTTTAAAAATTTTGGGATTGTTTTAGTATATTTTATGCTATAAAAAAATGATACTGATGATCGTTCTAATACCTAATACCAATTGACCTAGAAGTTTAACCTTTACAATATTTATTGCACTGACATCACACTTAATAAAATGCATCTTTACTAGCCATTTCTCAATAATAGATTTAATATGCAGTAAAAAAGTTTTAAGGGTGCAAGGAGTTGGTAGGAATTGTAATGTTACTAAGTGTATCTTATTGTTATCTTTTAATTCATTTCAGATAGATATTTTTCCTTCTCAGAGCTCTGCCTGCGTAAACATGTTTTTCTTAGAATGCTCACATTAGAGTATACGTAAAAATCTTAACAAATTATGTAATTTTTATTGTATTTCTTGCCAAGGTTACGGTTTAATAAAAGTTGTTTCTTGGGACATGTCAATGTTTTTGTTAAGAACAAGAGTGCACTTGTTTTTAACGCGACTCTATGGGAAAAACTAAATATTGTTTTATAAGTTTTAAATTTATTAGTGTGGGAAAAATCCTATTTAAAAAAAATATCTATTTTAGAAAATTGCTTAGCCAGTCGATGTTTATTACTGAATATTAATGCTTAAATTATTACTACGGCTTTTGATTTTTTTGCTTTGTAGCCAACGGATTTTCTTTTAAGAAAAGTAATAACTTTGGGATAGCGGCTTATATCTATATTATTTTTATGTTAATTGTGGACTTAAGCATTGAGTAATTGCTCCAGAGGCTCAAGGGCCTTAAGTTTTAGATTTTTACATTTAATATGCAAGAATGACTTCTTCTTTTATAGTATGCACTTTTTTATGATTGCTCCCACCTCGTGCCAAAAACGCATCATTTAAGACACCCACGGTACGTTAGTACTTAGGCCTCAGCCTTCGTGAAGTGTCCCAAGATAAAAAAAAAATTGTTTAGTTGCATTGCAAAAAGGTCTATTATCATCTATACCCACTTATGAATCAACCTCATAGCTATATACGTTTCTTTTTAAGAAAACTGCCATTTCTATTTGCCAATATAAACCTTTAAAATACAATGGTAGCTGCTCACATTTAAGAGGTAAGGGTCACGCTACAAGCAGTAAATTAGTCAATTGCTGTTCCTGGCTGTAAATCCAACATAATGCAATGTCTTCAATAAAGCAACCGCATCTTGGTTTAGTATCATTTTTACGGTTTTCTGTATGTTCAACATCAAGGGACAGAGAGTTGCAAAATAAAAGACAAAACGATTTATGAAACCATAGGCGCCCCTTTAAGGTAATCTTGTGATAATTTATTGACCCATTTTTTTTAGGTAGACGGTTTGTTTTTTGTATTTTTTGTAACATTAAGATATTTAAAGGTAGGAAAATATGGCAAAAAGAAATTAAAAAATATTAAAGACTTTCAAGGAGAAAAAAATTAATTCGTATATATTTTTACATTATTTAAGAGGTTGTGTTAAAGTAAATTGCACCTTGTTAAAAAGAACCTTCGGTATTATCTACATAATAGCTTTGCTAGTCTTTTTATTGTACGTTTTAAATTTTAAAGCAAATAATTACCTCTATTTTTTAAAATGGTGATGAACATGCAGAAATCTCTTGTCTTTGGTGCCTTCGTTTACTGAGGCAAATGAATTTGGCCGAAGATCACTGACCGAGGGGACTTTGGCAATCAAGGTTCTCTATAAAATCTGGAGCACAACAAATTATTACCGAGGCCATTACGTTTAAAAGGGGCGTATTTCAGGGTGACTCACTCAGTCCTTTGCTATTTTGTATTTCGCTGCTTCCCGTATCCGTGTCTCTTCGAAAGACACGCGGATATTGCTGTGGACCACCTGGAAGACGTGAGCATAAGGTAACCCATCTGTTTCATATGGATGACCTAAAACTATACGCAACTAGCGAGCGAGACCTACAACAGTCTCTTAAAGTGGTTCACGAATACACCAGAGATGTTGGAATGGAGTTCGGCCTCGACAAGTGTGCTAAACTTAAGCTAAATAAGGGCCGGTACGGGAACGATTTAGAAGCTGACCAGCTTGCCGATAGCGCGCTACTCCGCCCTTTACAAAACAACGAGAATTATCGATATTTAGGAATCGACCAAAACCGGACTCAAGATGTTAGAGCTGTGGAAGACCGAGCTTAGAAGCAATTACAGGCGACGTTTACGAAGAATTTGGGAATCCGAATTATCTGGAATAAATAAGGTCCTTGCTACCAACATGCTAGCAGTGCCTGTATTACTTTACTCTTTTGGAGTGGTTAAGTGGACGCGAGAGGAACTGCGCGAGCTGGACGGCAGCACACGAAAAATGATGCATCTTCACTGTAGCATCCACCCGCGCTCATCAACATCCCGTATTTACCTCCCACGCCACCAGGGAGGTCGTGGCCTTTTAGCTTAGAATGTATGCACGATCGACTGGTTTTGAGTCTTGCTTGTCAAGTTGCCAATAGTCCTCATCCACTGATGCAACTAGTAAGAGCACACGAAATAGCTAATGTTGGAGCGTTTCTATTCAAGGCAGCGGAGCGAGCAGCGGAAATATTCGGTCTCAGATTTGCAATAGATCCAAACGACGACCAGTCACTTGTAAGACTTGAGTCTAAAGTCGTAAAAACTGCAGTTAAAAGAGCAGAACAGCAGATGCTTTTAGAAGATCACATTAATAAGCCGCAACACGGAGTATTTTACCGAAACATAGAAAGACTCAATCTATCTCGAAACCTCTCGTTAGGTTTTTAAAATTTGAGCTCAAGTCTGAGACCGAGGGTTTCCTACTACATGCCAGGATGGGGTAAAAACATTGGTATACCGAACCCGTGTTCTAAAATTAATCTGCTTGTGAGCATGCGAAGCAACCCGAAACACTAACACCTTTATTTCATTTTCCAGTGCATGCTGTAAGTGGAATCCACCGAATAAGAGGGCCCCCTTCGTGTACTTTATTATCACCTGACATTACGGCAGGACGAAACAGCAATTTTTGCCTTTTGGGGAATATCGAGGCAATGGGAAAATGACAACTGTCGATATATTGGAATTTGTATTCCCAACTTAACTTAAATTCGCGAAATAAACTGATATCGTTCTCCTTGATAAAAGGAATAACTCATGTATGTGATTGAGTTCTCCGCCCAGCGGAAACAACATCGATATAAAGAACGGGAGAAAGGCCAAAATCAGATCTACTTGGGAACTTGGAGGCTCTTCCGAGTATAACGAATTGGTTGTCCTGATTTCGGGTTTTGGGGGTAAAGAAAATGTGTTGGGGGAGTGGGTGTTTCCCGCATGTCAACATTCACCCGAACAACTGGTGAAAATGCAGAAATCTGTTGTCCTTGGGCCTTTGTTTACTGAGGCAATGAAGGCCGAAGATCACTACCGAGGGACGCGAGGAGGGCTTCGATAGGATGGCCTTCCGCATGACGCCCTATAGGGTCGGAGCCAAGGGATACGTCATGTCGGATCTTTCTAAATAATAATAATAAAAATAATAATAATATAATGCTTTACTGTCAAATATAATATTAATCTTTTTTTGTGTTATAAAAGTTTTTGTATCTCTTATAGTTTATATAGTCGTAGACCAAACATTCCGTAATAGCAGGTTTCTGCCGGTAAATGTACCGTATCGGTTTTTTTAAAGTTTTCTCGATTTTTTGCTATTTGGCACGTTGTCCTGGAATTTGCGTCCACAACCTGTCAAAGATTCTCATTGTTCATGATTTTTGGTCTCCCTGAGCGCGGTTCATTGCTCAAACTGAGATCTTCCGAAGAAAATTTTTTGAACCACTTCTGTGCTGATGCCATTCATCTCCAAATGCGGAATATATTTTTCGCTCCGGCGCTGCATCTTTTGTACCAAGTTTGTACTTATACAGTAAACAACTTCAATTTACTGTTTTATTCGTCGCCATTTTTAATTATTAATACTAGGAATTGAACTATTTTCAGCAACTTTTTGTGGGGGGAAAAAAATAATTTATATAAAGAAGGTAAGAAACAATCGATATTGATCAACAACATAAACAATATCCATGGCAATGTGCAATATTTTAAGCAAAAACAATATGTCTTGAGCAGTTTTTTATAGGATATATCCTTTGGATTGTTTTTTTTTATCAAATTTTTTTCGGAGAATCCCTCGGACACGTCAATTAGTATCTTTCCTCGCGCATTTTTTAAACCATAGGCTACTTAAATAGCAACCTTACTTTTTATATAACATACGAGAAAACATAATTTTTGTTATTGTATCTCCGGCAATGGTCTAGTATAGATCTTTTTAGATAAGCCGGAATTCGTTGCACTTTTCTATCCGAATGGTTACGGTGCTGCATAAAGTTTGATGTTTCTGGAAATAAAAGATGGAATTTTGTTTTGATAAAAAAAATTTCGGTTTGGGTTATTTAATTTTAAAGAAATAATTTAATTTTTATTATTTTGGAAATATATATATATATATATATATATATATATATATATATTTATTTTTATATATATATATATATATATATATATATATATATATATATATATATATATATATATATATATATATATATATATATATAGGGCTGTGCTACATCCTTTCCCCCAAAACAAAAAATCGGTATATACCCCTCTTTGCTGACCAATAGAAACAAGCGTACAAAAAGAATAAAAAACCATTATTCCCCTTTTGCTTCCTTTAATACTTTTAAAGGTTACTTGGGGAAGAAAGGGGGAAAAAAAACATTAACCACAATTTTAAGCCCTAAATTATGGATATTTAATTGGTTTGTTAAACTCCTCTAACTTGTGACGTAATTAGTTAGAGAAAAAAAAACTAATTTTTCATTTTTAAAAATCCAAAGAATTTTTAAAAAAAATATTTCTTTTTAAAAAAATCTTTTTGCTAAAGCGTTACTTACATTTTTCCTGTTTCTTTTAAACCCGCACTTCAAATTTGGGGGCGTATTCTAACGAAGACAATACAGATATTTCCCATAAAAATATTTAGTTTAAACAAAATGGCTCATTACTGCACTTAAGTGTAAATGTTTAAGGATACTTAAACGAAATTTTTCTAAATGAATGGATAACTCGGTGCAATTCCTGTGTGCCAGCGTTTTATTTTAAAAAACTGCACAGAAAATTTAAAATTTGTGCGGTTTTTTTTAACAACCCTGTATACAGGGACCATAGTAGTTCCATCTGGAAAAAGCCCCAATAATAAATTTTATTACATGAATCTACCACAATAATTTTTATAAATTTTTAAAAATTCCAATTAACAGCAATAGCAAGGATGTTTTATATATGTTAATAACGTGCAAAATAAATTATCTTGGGCTGCTGCTGTGGTCAAACTTTTCAGACTTCGTAACTGTGTTGGGTGTGAGAACTTTAATCACTTTAATCAAGTCTAGACGAGACGGAGATAAAGCCATTTTAACATTACGTTTTTTTACCATAGCGTCTGATATATTTATAAGCTCAAAAACAAACTTGCGACAAAGCAACCTGATAAATCTCGTTAGTTTTACAGAAAAAAAATTAAGACCGTAAAAAACAATATTTTTTTTTACAAGTATGTTTATAATATTAAAAAATGTACTACTCTTATTAAACAGTTATTTTATACAAGTATGCGATAAAATTTTTACTTTTAAATTATAAATGTGGAATCATCCTTATTGGTATTTTTTTTAGGGTTAATAGAAGAAAAAACAGCAGATATTCTTTTGTTTGTTTTACATAAATAAAAAAAAAATTTGTTCCCAAATCCCAAAATCTCTTGATATATGTAAGGTTTTTGACCACATCTGTCATAACACACTCCCTTCATATGGACTTCCACGTAAACGTTGTTCTGGGCATTCCATTTTTCTTTCTAATCGACGTATATCACTTACTGTAGATGGTAACTGTTCTCGCTTTCACCAAATTTATGCTGGAGTGGCTTATGGCTCAGTACTGAGACCAACTTTATTCTTAGTTTAGATTAATGATCATTTCTCTTCCACGATTAACTCAATTCATAGTTTTGCTGATGATAGTACCTTTTATTTTGGTAATTTCTTCAACCATTTTTAAGCCAAATTTGGAAAGCAGCAAGGTAATGCATAAATCTTGTTTAGTTTTATGCCGTGAAACAACCCAATATGTTCTGTTGCAGAAATACATCTTAAACCTGGGGTATTTTTCTATACCCAAAAGTAAAATTTGCAAATTTTTTTATAAAATAAAAAAAATTAATTTTAAACAGTCGTGACAACATGCCTTAAAAATTTAAATCATTTAAAATTCCGTCCGATCTAAAAACAACGAAAAAAAAAGAAGCGCCCGTCGCTATGAACCCTAATACTTTGACATGCTCTTTAGCTTGTGATTACGAGGAATAGCGCACCAAACAGAGCTCGGGTCAGGGGGGGCCAGCCCGGACAAAAGCCCCCCCCAGAAAAAGGAAAACCCAATTTTGTTTACGAAAACTTTTTGTATTTGGCGAACCGAAATACTATTTAAAAACCTATAAAAACGATTTTTTGGTAGTATAATTTTTTTTTTAACAAAAATTTTTAATTTTTTTTTTTTAAAATTTTTTAAAAATTTTTTTTTAAAGAAATTAAAATTAAAAAAAAAAATTTTTGGCCTTTGTAAAATTTTAAAAAAGCAATAAAAAAAAAAATTTTTAAAAAAGGGGAAAAAATTTTAAAAAAAAAGGGAAAAAATTTTTTAATTTTTAAAAAAAAAAAAAAAATCTTCAATAAATAAAAAAAACTAAATTTTTTGATTTAAGGAAATTTTTAAATTTTCTGAAACGAAATTTTTTTCCAAATTTTAGAAATAATTTTTTTAAATTTTTCCTTTAATTAATTGGGGGTTGTGAAAAAGGTTAAATTTAAAAAAAATTTTTTTTTATTATTTTTTAAATTTTAAAAAAATTTTTTTTCAACTAAAAAGGAAAAATTTTAAAAATGAAAATTTAGGAAAAAAAGGGAAAAAATATTTAAAAAATTTGTGTATTTTTTTAATTTTAATTTTAAAAAAATTTTTTTGGGGTTAAATTTTTTAAATACGGGGTTTTTTCAAAGCCGGAAAAAGATTCGGAATATTTGGGGGGGTAAATAAAAATTCTTTAACATTTTTTTAAAAAAAATTTTTTTCAGTTAGGGTGGGGCCCCCCCC
>JAHBCN010016099.1:0-20155 GCA_019359885.1 Listronotus oregonensis
GTGCTGCCACTCACTTCGATCTAAATTTTTACCAGGGGGTTTTTTTGTTGAATGAGTATTGGGGTTAAGCCATAGATAACCTAACCTTTAGATATATAATGGCTAACGCATTTATGGCAATTTTACACCTCGCCTACTAAACAAACGATAGTGTCATTAAGCATGCTTTTTTAAAAAAAAGCAGAACCAGTGGGACTCAGAAATTTTTTGTCATTACTTAATTTATATTTATGAAATTTTTTTTTTTATTTATTTAGGTATAAGTTCTTTTTTTTTGCGTTTCTATACATATATAAATTATGTTAGGTAGTATTATAAACAATGAGGTAAAAAAATTAATATTGCAAAATTTAAAAAAAAAAATAGGGGCTAAAAAAAGATGGGGTTAATTTTAAGACCCAGTTTTTGTACCGCCGTAAAATGGTTTGGAAACAGAATTTATTAAACGCGTGACTGTCGATTTTTTCCCGGTTTTTGTCAGTTCAAAAAGACGATGTTTGAACGCTTTCTATTTTTTTAAAAAGGGTTTTGCTTTGCTTTGGGGATCAGTAAAGGGATCGTGTAATACACTGTCACCTGTTGTTTAGGTATGGGTTTATTTAACTGGAGTTGCATATGGCCGTACGTACAGTAAAGTTTTTTGTGAGATTGGAACAGACTTATAAACAGAAGGGTAAAAAAATGTTTATACAAATAACGTTAACTCCTGTCCTTCTTACACTTATGTTTTCAATAGCGATAAAAGGATATTCTAAACATACTAAATGTCTTTAATCATATTTTTTACTAGAGGCAGCCTTGCCGTTTGGCAGTCAAAAGAGAAAAAAGAATCGTATTGTATTGTATTGTAATAAACGGGGTCGCTCGGCTCTAGTGTAGCCCTCCTTCACTTCGCCTAAAGGTCTTTTGTGAATACCCTTCGTTGTTAAGTGCCCGGTAATTCCCCTTTGCAAAGTTCAGGATACTACGCGGTCCCAAGCTGAATAATATCTCAGGAGTGGGATCCCCCCTTCGGGGTTTTAAGCCGTTGTCGGGTCGTTCTCTGCATTCACAGAGAATGTGTTCCGGTTTCGTTTGCCTCGAAAAAAAACCCGACATTTTCATCCTCAGTTTTTCCCTTTTTTTTGAGGTGATACCTCCAAGGGCCATGCCCTGTTGGAAGTCGGTAACCAGTTTAAGTTCTTTTTTTTGAATTCCCCAAAAACTTCTTTGTGTATTTTTGGGGAATGCGAAATAAATCTTTTCGCCTGCCTTTGTCCTGGGATGTTGTTCCAGTAAGTCATTTTTTGACTTTTTCCCATGCCCTGAGTTCCTCGTGGGGGGGCCCCTCATGGTGCCACAGAAAGGCTCAGGTCCATAGAATGGTCTCTGTGCCCCTTTCCCTTTTGGCGACTGATCGGCAATTTCATTCCCCTCCCCCCCTTTTCATGTCCTGGTACCCACTCCAGAGTAACTCTGTTGTGTTTGGCCAGTTGGTTTAGTGATTGTCGGCATTCCCGGTTTTTTTGGGTTTTAAAAAGACATAAAAATGCCTTAAAGCAGCCTGGCTGTCCGATAAAATATTTTGGTTGCGCCTCGTGGGTTTTTTTTTGGCACATTCAGAAGCGCAAATATCAATTGCAAGGTTTTCCCAGCTTGGAAGAGGGGGGGCCCCCTTTTGCCAAAAACTTTGATAGTCTGCATCTACCCCCAAAAGACCCACCCAAACCCCCCTTTTTTCCATCTTAGATCCATATGTACCAGACAAGTGTTTTTTCATGTTTTGGTTCCTTCACACTCATAGTTTGGCGGTCTTGAATAACCACTTAAAAAGACGCTGGAAGCCCCCACTATAGGCATTATGTCCGTGGGTTTGGTCAGGCTTCAATCTTTTTTTTTCCCCAAAATTTTAAGGTGACCAGTCAGGTCTCCTGACTTTATACTTTGTGTCTGGATTACTCTGGAGGCACTCAGTATCGCCCCCTCTTTATGTGCAGGTGCGGGGGGGAAGGGGGGTTTAACATTGTCTCCAGAGCTGCCTTTGGGCAAGATTTCAGCCCCGTAACTCCCAGACAGGCAAGTCTCTGCAGTTTCGAAACTTTCCTTGTGTAGTTTTTTTTCCCCCGATTTTTGGGCCCCCAGACCAGTGAGGCAAAGTAACTATAGGTATTACAACTGTAATGTAGAATGTCATTTTGGGTTTTTGACCCCATTTTTTACCACATAGTCTGCGGCACGCCCATAGTGCCGTTGATGCTTTTTCGATAGTCCTTTTTATTTTTGGGGGTTCCCAAAATTTTTTTTCTGGTCAAAAGGGGGAAATTTCCCCGATATTTTACTTTTTAGAAAAATTTGATGTAATGCCGTTTAACATAGGAGCTATAAACCTTGTTTTCCTCCTTTTTTTAAAAAAAATTATAATTGTTTTATTTGGATTGACATTTAGCCCCCTTTCCCCCGAGCACCAGTTCTCAACCAAAGGGGTTTGGGGGCCCCCTTTCATGCGAGCAGATAATATGCCATCATGCCTCCCCTGATGGTAATTTTTTGAGGTCGTCTGCGTGCCTTGTACATCGAAGCCTCTTGCTGGGCAGCTCCGCCAAAACCGATCAACCACTAGGGCCCCGAGCAGGGGGGATAGTACTCCACCCCCGGGAAAAAAAAATAAAAAATATAGTATAACCTTTCTCCGTGCCCCCCAACGTGCCGGAAAAACGACGCGGAGAGACCATAATCAGCACGCAGAGCGGGGTATATATATTCTTTTCACCGACCAATGAGCACGTTGGAAAAAAGGGGGTTTTTCCCCTATTCTTTCTTTCTTGCACAAATGATCGTTTTTTTCCACAAGAGTGCCCCCAATAGGTATATGCTCCGGAAATATGTTTTTTGTTGTAATCATACTTACTGACTTTTTTTTTAAACAATACATTTTTTTTTCACATTTTTTTTTAAAAAAAATAAATAATTATAGTGTTTTTTTTTTTTTTTATGATTGTGTTACATTGATGAAATAAAACGTTAATTCTTAGATAACCCACGAGTCATGTTCAGTCGTATTCGCCATTTTTTGTATTATTAACTACAACGCATCAGTTGTGAAAGTATAAAAAAAAGTGGCTTTCCATAGCTGTAACATTCAGAAGAACCAGAGGAATTTAAGGGGCTGACAATGGATAATATGTTTATTTTTGATTAAGAACAACATCTAAACAAATCAATGTTTCACTGGTTCAAAAACCAGTAACCTGGGGTTTTTTTAAACCCCCGTAATATATATTTTGTTTAAGTCATCAATTGACGAAGTACGGAACTGGCCGGCGACGAATTTGTAAATAAAAACGATCTGCTAGTCCGTTCTGCGCATGATTAAGGACCCCAAGAGATGACTAGAGTCACGGCGCACGGACACATTTTTTCGCCCATAAAATCTCACTTTGAACCGCGATCGGGAAAACCCTTTACCGGTCCATATTGAGGTCAGTGGGTTAAGCCCACTAATTGATATAGTATTTGAGTTATTGAGGTACTGGCAAACGCATTTATGTTTAGTTTATTTTTCCCAGAGAAAGTGCATACTTAAGGCATAAAAAAGTTCTTCTACTAGGGGTAATTTACGTAGTGGTGGTTTTTATGTTGGGCGTTAAGGAGTCATTTAAAACTTAACAACAAATACGTTAATTCCCGAATTTAAATTCCTACAGAGTTTACCGCGAGTTTCGTATTAAAGTATGAAAAATTTTTGCGCCATACGTCTCTCACTGCTTGCCATGGTACATGGTCAATAATAATGTAAATTAGAGAGCTTTGTTTTAATACCGTAAACCGCATACATTATAAGAAAGTTATTAGTTATTTCATATAACTAGTGATGGAAAATTGCCGGAAATATATCGGAAAACTTGGAAAATATGAAAATACTGGAAATATAAAAATTAAAACTACAAAACCTAAAAAACTAAAGATTTAATAAAAGATAGGATACCATAAGAGCATAAAATTGGTCGGATATTTACGAGAGCAAAGCACGAGTGATTTTAAGAAACGAGATTAATTTCTGAAAGCAATTTTCCAAACCGGCAAAAAATATCCTGCTCAAAATCTGAGCACAAATAATATTTAGTAAGACAATTCGGCAAATAAAACAATTTAAAGCCAAAATAATAATTAATCAAGAATATAAAATACAGTCAATCTGGAGGTAACGATTGGCGACACAATTGACAGATCCTTAAAATTGTAGATTTTTTTAGCCAGTGACTTTTTCCCTTCTTCCTTTTTAACTAATAGCAAATTTAAATTTTACAATACAAAAAACAGTAATATTTCTAAAAATAGTATATTATATTATGATTTAGGGGCGTATTCGGGGGAGTTGGGCGAGCCCCCCTCCTAAAAACCAGATGTTTTCTGTTGTTGATGTCACACTCAGGTTTTTTAAAATTTGTCGTTCACTATTTACTTTATCTCATTATTTATAAAAATATTAGGTTTTTTTGGAATAATAAAGTTTTATATGGGCAGCTCCTCCAAATTAAAATCTTGGGTACGTCAATGGGCGTAACTATTAATGTGAGTAAGGTGTTTTAACGGGTTTCTTTCTTTCAGAGATTAAAAAAAAAGTTACATTTATTAATTTTATACCTATTTTAAAGAACTTCTACCTGTTATAAGATACCAGTTGTTCTTTTTACTAAAAAATATATTAGTCTAAAAAAACAATATTTAAGTATTAAAATAAAAAAAATAATATTTAACCGAATACGGGTAACATGGTTATATTTGTGATTTTTCTTGTATAAAAAAGGTGTAAAATAGCCATCTCGGTATTTTTTTTGTGGAGTCTAAAAACATTTAACAAAATGACTTAAATTAAAACAAAAAAGTTGCCACACAAAATTAACATTTTCTTAATAAAACGCCTTATTTGTTGATTCCTTTGTGAAATTTTCCAATTTCTTTAAAAACTTTTTATTAAAAATAATTTTGTATTTTGGTTTAGTAACAACAAAATTGTTTTTATTTATATAAGACTTTTTATTTTTATCAACACTAGTTGATTGTGTTGTGATATTGAGCGCTTTTGCATTTCAGGTTCTTATTCTTACCTTTTGCTATTTTGATATATAAATCACAAATTTCTTCTATGAACTAAGTTAATTCTTTGTTATTAAAAATATTTAGAAGTTCTTTTTATTAAAAAGTATCGACAAAATAAACACAAAAAAGGTATATATATATATATATATATATATATATATATATATATATATATATATATATATATATATATATATATATATATATATATATATATATATATATATATATATATATATATATATATAATATGTATACCAAATAATATTCTTCTATAATTTTCGGTGTTTACTGTTTTAGAAAAAGACAACTTAGTTTTGACTTTTAACTTTAGTAGAATAATAGTTCGTAGTCAGCTAAAAATATAGAAAAGGTGGATAAGTTGATAAGTATAATGCCTATGTTAAAATACCGTTTGCAAAGCACCGACTCACAAGATCTCTCTATTAAAAATGTGTGTTCACTTATTATTAAGTATGTAAAGTGAATGAATACGAGGATTCCAAGTACTGCCCCGTTCTACGGACAGTACCATGGAAAAATTCGACTCGCTATCGATCTTCGGTTGCGTGGATTGCTTACAAAATATTTGACATGTTATTTCTCACCAGTTTGTTTTTGAATTCAAACGAAATTTGCTTCCGTTTTGATACTTGAATACGATTACGGTCTTCTTGTCATTAGGTCGGTATTGTTTGTATGTACCATCGTACCAAAAAAAATCTGGTACAGCATAATTTTAGTTATAGAGAAGCTCCTAGGCTATAAAAACTATGTTAAATTTATTGTTAATAGGTTATTTTTATTGTCATGCAAAGTGAAAAGGTTAAACACCAAAATAATATTACCTTGTTTAAAAATACGAGTAGAAATGGAAATACGTATGTTTATTGTTTTAGAATGTAACAAAAATGAAAAATAGCAATTAACAGATTTTTTATATGTTATCAATTATACCTTGTAATCTTCGCATCATACCTACATTTAAATTACTGTTATACTCTGTTATTGTATTCCATGAATCATTTATTCTTTCTCGTAGTTCTTCTTGATTTCTGAGGCGGAAGTCGTATTTATACATAAATTTCGTCATTTCTCCCCAAACATTCTCTATTGGGGTGAGGTCGGGAGTCTTTGAAGGCCATAGTAAAACATGGATTTGATTTTCTTCAACATAATTTTGAGGTATTCGAGGGCATTATCGTGCTGGAAAATGAAATTATTATTATATAATACAGATGGTATCATGATATCATTTAAAATATAGCGATATTACTCTGCATTAACTTTGCCCCGTATAATTTGACAAACCCCTGGTCCCCTAGCCAGGAGCGGTCTGGCCAGGTCGGCTGGTCGACGATCGCCGAGGGCTCCGGGCCCTTGACCAAAGTGGACCCCCAACAGGGGGCATCCGAATGTTAATACTGAAAACAAAAGTACGGATCGAATAAATGTTGTTGCAATATGGAATCAATTATTTTTATTTTAAAACTTTAAATAACACCAGTTTGTAATACCTAAATTTTGGGCTTATTTATAATCATATAAATGCATTTTACGTGTATTAATGTATGTAAAGATCTGCATGGTTTTGCTCGGATGTTTTATGAGCCCAAACGAAAATGATTCAATTGAGTTGAAACGGGCATTTATAGAGAAGCATCTTATTCAAACTATTGATAGAAAAGAAATAAAATTACCATTTGAATCCTCAAAATTATATTACATAACTTTGGAAACCGGGGAAAAAATTCAAAAAAAAAAAAGGTTGTCATATTCGACAGATTTAAACAAAATATTTTGTTGTTTTTGTATGGCTTTTGGCGACAAGGACCATCGCAACTCATCTTTTGTCACAGGACACCACGTATCGGTAAAGCATATTTATAAATCTGTGGAGATTTATGAGAACTCTTAAAACCATAAATTAGCAGTAACAACAGCGCTTAAAGCCAGAAAGAACGGGACATTGAAACTTTACTATCATCTAATCAGGTAAGAAGACAACAAGAAATTTAAACCCAAGACCAGTATAAGAACGATAATTGACATTGTTTTGTTTATAGGGAGGCAGGAAAAGCTCACCCAGGTAAAAATTGAGGGAGACTCATTCATTAGAAACTCAAGAAAATCACTGAAGATTTTTGGACTAGTAAAACCTGTTGCCAACTATAATGTAATTTTACAAAGTCACGGTAATAAGTGTATTGAAAACAGCCAAATCGATAGATTAAGAAATATGAGAAAAAAAATCCCAAGGAATGTCCAAAAAGGGTCAATTTGGACGTGGCTCACTATTGACATTTATATCGAAAGCCTTCATGAACATATTATTCAATCTTATTGCTACATTGGGTCGAAATATTATTTTAAAAGACCTTCGTGACAGTGTGCGATGGTTGACAGCACCAAGGAAGTTTAAAGGTGTATGGAAGCCCAATACTGGGGAATCGGGGGGTCGGCAATGCGGAGTTTGCGCAATGAGTAGTGGGTCAGGGCCAGACTTCCATAATTCTTTGTTACTATCTATAAAGTTAACATCACCATATGTCAAATTTAAACATTCACTGTTTTTTGCACAAAATTGTTGGTTATTCAACGATATCACTGTAGAATATTTAAAATTATTGTGTAATATTGTATTTTATATCATCTGATATAATATGAAAGAATACTTTCTAGCCCTCTATTTAAATGGTTGATATTTTCGGGAGTTTTGTATTTTTACCAAAAATCTTTGTAAATAAATAAAACACGATTTTTAAAAATAAATTTTAAACTAAATTGTTAAATGAAATAAAAGTACCTAAATGTAAACCTTATTTCTTTTTATAATCCGAAACACACAAACATTGTGGTAATCATCTAAAAGATAGTTGATTGCCTTACTTTCCCACTGCTATTTCCTATGAATATTTTATTTTCTATTATTCATAATTGATATAGGTATTATTATTTATTCGGTTACCACGACGCATTCATAAAAACACCTAATTTAAATATAAAAATACTTACCTAAAGTAAAAAATGCCGGGTATGTTACCTTGGATTTCAAGACAAAACCATACAACCTCCAGTCATTTTGTTACGATATTAAGTAACAAACAATAAACACAAATTTATAGTCACAATTAAATAAACACTAATCACTAAAATAAAAATGTTTTATCAATCCAAAACTCCTGCAACCACAAAATATAATCACACAAGGCAAAACAACCGAAACTAATACGGCGCAAGGCACAAACCACAACGAAAACGGCGATTGATGAGACGGCGACGCCAACCGGTTGAGTGGATGGTACAGCGCGGATATCATACGCGCCGCGTGCGTCCGATATAAAAAAGGTATTCCAGCTCTCATAAAGTATAATGTGTTGCCTAACCGCATTGATTATCAGTGTGTAAGGGGCAACACATTAAATTATTTCATGGAATTTTGTTATTGCGCAGAATCGGCAAGCAAAGTCTGCCAGTTATTTTTATACTAGGCTGGACATTTTTTGATCGAATGGGCCATAGCATTGGGCTTCCATACACGTTTAAAACTTCCTTGGACAGCACTCAAGATGATTTAAACTATTTTTTGTCAAACTAACTCCTAATATTTTATTCTTTAATGCACAATTCGCCATATGATTACCGTTAATACTATGAAGATAACATAACTTACTATTCAGCTTTTATATAATGGTCGTGAGAGGTGAGAGTTAATAATCTTTAATTATCAAATGCAAAAATTATGATTTAACTGCACTAATTCAGGGTGTTGTGAGTGGGGGGTGGGGATGGAGTGGTTATTCTTAGGGGACCCCGGCGGATTTTAGCCGACGGCCCCCAGGCCGTCAAACCGCCCCTGACCCTAGCACCGAACAGCGTTATACGTTGCTTGAAAGCCGTTTACTTTAATTGGCGCGGATTCATCCATTGTTACACGACTGAACATTTGTTTATCTGAAAATAAAACATTTTTCCATAAATCATTTTGGGGACCTCAAAGGCCAATTTAAATTTCCAAATCGTGCAATGCGTCGCCCTGTAAATACTTCTCGCCGAACTCTAGAGGTATGAGCTGTTGCTCGATCTTGCTGGAATAATAAAGCAATATTAAGTAAAAACTCTTATATAGGTCAAGAGCAACGATCTGGGCTTTTACATTAGTTTAAAAATTTTGGTTTAGTTACATGGTTTTTAATTATTATTGTTTTGTCAAACTATTAACAAAGTCAATGTCATTATTTTATAAACATAATTTACTTCTCTCTCTTCAACAAACTCACTGTTATAATTTTCAACAAATTACAAGATTTTAAGGAATTTTTCCGCATAACATATGACCAACACACATCCTTTGGCTTTAAATAATTGTTTCGGATATTATATACCTATGGCCAATGCATTTAAGCAGGTTGGACAGGACCGTAATAAAATATCTTGTTCCAATCTGAGAGGGATATTAAAAAAGTCATAAAACATCTGATTTATAAGGTAAAATTATTAATAGAAGTTTAAGAGTGCATTTACGCTACACCTTAAGGATCGGGCGAAAAGACGCGGAGACGGTGGGCGGAGACTACAAACTCCCACTACCACAATTTTCGTATAGCCGCATTAAAAATATTATATTTAATTTAGGTTCTTCCAAATTCGGTGTATCGATGCGATGTTTTTTCCGATTGCAAGCCTACAAGAGATAACGTTTTTCGGTAACTATTTTTCACTTAAATGACATAAATTATACACCATTTTAAAGGTAAGGAAATAATCTATGCCTCTGCTGTAGCGGATTTTTGAAATATGAATCGAGTTAAGAAAAAATAGTATCTAAATATAACCGATTTTGGGGTGACTTTCACTCAAGGAAATATTAAAAACTTAATCCAAATTTAAAAAACTATTACAGCAGAAGTCTAGATTTAAGTGTTGGCTTTCATATAGTTTTTGAAAATTATCGATAACTTATACCGTTTTGAGAAAAACATTATGCCCCGAACCCCAAATTGGATTCAATTTTCGCGGCGCGAATGGACTCTTAAGGGATGTGGCCAAACTCATACAAAGTTAAGCTTAAATTGCCACATACGGTAATGCGCAAGCGTAAATTGGGGTTAGGAGTATCCCTACTCTAAAAATTTCGAAAAGCTTTCATTGTGATACTTTTGCTTTAATTCCAGTACCATGGTTCTATATTTATGAAAAAAATTAAGTAATAAAGAAAAACACATTGGGCAAAAAAATGGTTCCATTGTTGCAGAAGGAAGGGGTACATTAGCTCTTCTAAGTAAAGAAAGAAAGCATCAATGTAAGTTACAATGTTAGTCTCTAAATTACAAACAAGTATTTTTTGGAAAAATGCTTAGTCTCGTCGATAAGTATTTTTAATTGTGCTTTTTTCTGTGAAGGAAATGTTTATATATTTTATTTTTAGAATATGGCGTTATCAATGACTTTTTTTTAATAGAAACCCAAGTTTTTTAAGAGTATTTTTAAATCTCACATAATTTTATATGTATATAACTGCTTAAGTTCAAATTTTTCTTTGTATCATTTATAACATCTTTTTTTTAAACTCTAGTCATTTTGCTAAGATTCTGAAACTTTTGTAACTTTTGATGTAGAAAGTCATTGTACAAATGTACCAGTAGAAGAATCGTTAAACATTATTGGAGACAAGCTTAAAGAAGATAACACACACAGAACGCACCATCCTGCCGCTGGATGGAGTGATAAAGCTGTTGGAGCTGTGCCTTCGTAGATCCTATTTTCGAGTGAAAATGAGACTTATGCGAAAGATGATGGACTTACCATGGGTCCATGGCTCTCTCCAGTGGTATCTAATATTTATATGGAACGGTTTGAGGAACGCGCAATTAAAACTGCACTAAGCAAACCAAAAGTTTGGCTAAGATATGTTGACTATACTTTTATTATATGGACAGGTAATGACAAAACTTAAGGGTTTCTTAAAATGTGTAAATTGTCTTTGACTCTGTATTAAATTCACAATGAAGAAGGAGCAAAATTTGACGTTCCAGTCAAACGAAATAATGGACATATTACATAATTTTGGTATACAGAAAACCTACCCACAAAACAATATTTACACCAGAATTCTAATTACTCTAACGGAACAAACAAGGGGTCATACGTACTCTATATAACCGCGCAGTGACCTTATGTAACAGTAAGAAATCCCTGCAAGATGAAATAAGTAACATAACTGGAGATCTTAAGCAGAACGTCTACCGTGGGAGACTGGTTTAGAAAACAATCGACAAATATCAAAATAAGACAAAAAAGTCTAACTGAACAAGACTCCACAGGACCAAATATTTATGATGGTTCCTTAAATGAAAGGAACTTCGGAAAAGATCCGCAGAATGGCGAATAAGTATAATATAACCACTCTAAGAAGTATTCTTACTAAGACGAGACCGGACAACAATGTTTCAAATAATGACTGTATCTACCAAATTCCCTGTGAATGTATACATTTGGAAAACAAAAAGACCACTTGAAATTAGAGTACAGAAAACAAGAAACATACGGAAAGAGGTGAAACGCCGAAATCAGGGATTGCCAAACACGCATGTCAAAGCAACACCAAATACAATGGTCGGAAGCAAAAATTAGTCATAAAAAACCCACTGGAAGAAAAGAAAATTTAAGGAAGCTAAAATAATTGCAAACAACCAAAATGTATTTAGCAAACCTAGTATCCACATTCCAGAATAAAGTGTAAAGTTCCGTGTAAAGTTCTTTTTTATTAACTTGCTCTTATTTTACTTAGACACCCCCTTTAAGTGTACCCATACGGTCCTGTCCCATTGCCTTTCTTGGAGGTATATCACAAAGCCATGGTCGTTAAATTGATAAGCGTAGAAAATGAAAAAATTGCATTTAAGAATTCGCGATTCTCCGTCCGAAACGGTAGATTAAGATTGTCTGTGAGAGAAATTATCGCTGCGACTTCGAAGCAGGTACAATACTAAGAAATTTTTAATTGTTGTGACTGAACTTGCTTACTTTATCGAAAAATTAATAATTGTTAATAGACTTTACCGTCTTTTCGAATATACAACAAAGCTCCTTTAACCCCCGTTTACTTTGTGAATGACTCTTTTATTTTTTTCTTATCATTTGTTTACCGTACAGCGAATCTCACCAAAAACAATTATGTGAAATAAGGGCCAAGTTTCTATCCAAAAATCTGTATTAATGATAATTCTTTTTTTGTTAATACAATTTTTTTATTATTAATACAGACAAATCAGTAAGTAACTTATCCATTGATTGAAAATCAAAAGTGTTATAAATCCGGATTACTCCGCTTTTATCTAAGATGTAATATCGGAACATAGCCCCAGCCGCCTCTGTCAATCAGGCATTGTTTCGAGAAAATTTTATATTTAAATTTTAAATGCTTATAACTCAATTATAGAATTTTGTATATAAATATTTAGTAAAAGCCTTATTTAGGTATAGAGGCTTATTTTTAGCCAATAAAAAATATGTATAAGGGGTCCGTTTATTACAATTACAAAAAAAACGACATCTTGCTTCATGCAAAAAGAAAAAGTGACGAGATTTGGAAATGATTCAATGTCGGATATTGAAAAAGCGGTAACCGACAATATGCCTATAAATACGCGAAATTCCAAGAAGTGGATATAGGCTCAATTTTTACAATTTCTGAGGGTCTGAAAATATTAATTACAAAAATATACTTCTGTAAAAATTCTAGCCAGAACTAGGCATTTAATATGAGAAAACGAACGGTAAGAATTACAAAGAATCATCGTTGGGAACAATTTGGAATACCACCGCACAACAATTACAAGAAAGGTATCTCAAGGAGTATATAGTGTAAAAATTAACCCGTTTATAGACATATGCTTTAAGCCGCGTTTACACCAAAGTCTTCCACTAAGTATTCCACAAGTTGCGGCAATTTGTTGCTTTTCCTACAAAATACAGCAACTTTTTCTGTCTTCCATTTGTAGAGAGACAAATCTTCCACTAAATTTTGGTTTCGCCCGAAGTGTCGCCGCGTTTACACCAAAGTCTTCAACCAAGTTTTCCACAAGTTGCAGCAATTTGTTGCTATTTCTACAAAATACAGCAACTCTTTCTGTCTTCCACTTGTGGAGAGACAAATCTTCCACTTAATTTTATTTTCCCGCGGAGTGTCGGTAAAGATCAAAGAAGTTGACAACTAAAAGTGAAAGATTTGTTGCTGCGCGCTTTGCGCAGGCAACTTGTAGAAAACTAGTGGAGAACTACAACCTAAATCCTTCGCGCCAATTCTTTGGCAACAAGTTTTCCACTTGTTTCTCTAAATTTAAGAAGAGCAACTTTTAGTTTTCTACAAAAAATTTTCCACTGGTAGTGATGAGCAAATCAAGAGCAAGACCAAGACCGGGCTAGTCTTGGTCTTGGTCTTGGTCTTGCAAGTCTGGTCTTGGTCTTGGTCTTGCAAGCCCAAACAAGGTCTTGGTCTTGGTCTTGCACCACCCGGTCTTGGTCTTGGTCTTGGTCTTGCTGCAAGAGTCTTGCTGGTCTTGCTTTTTTGTAGTAATAATTTAAATAAGCAATCTTTAATTAAATATATATATTTTTAATACTTTCAAATAAATAAAGATGGAGACTATATTTTTTGCTTTAAAATTTTAAAATGTACCAATTTTAACCTTACATGTACATAAATTATTTGATTAAAAAGGATATTTTAAATGTAGGGGTTTATTTATTTATAGCGCATCATTTTAGTGATGGAAAATATTTAAATTTTCTTTGAAGAAGCATATAAAATTACAATACTAAGACCTGAGGGCAGAAAAAAACTTTTATTTCAACCAGATGTGAAATTTCCATGAAAATGATTCTGATATGTAAACATTGGTTTCTAATTAAAAAAAAAGGTATTTAGAAAGCTTTTCAGTTCAAATAAACTTTCTATGCAAATTAGTCAAACATTTGCTGTAAAAAGTTTGTACAAATACTTTATAAACATTCTGCATATACAAGGTGGCTCGATAGTACGACAAAGATCGATATATCCGAAACCGTTCATAATGGTAAAAAACTGAATATACAAAAATTATAGAAAAAAGGGCGTAAAATGTAAAATTATTTTCTATTTCAGAATTTTCCAAAAAATCCACCACCACTCAAGAAAACTTCCTTATTTTTAGCTTTTAATCTAAAATAGAAAAATTATAGCAAAAAATTCATTTAAAAAAATCGCTTCCCTGTATATTATGCTGGAAATTCTTGAACTGTCATATAGGTACAATGTCGACGTAGATGGTTTTTATATATCATTTTCGGTTTTGACAAAAATGACGTCATCATTATACTTTTGGCATTGTTTTGACTTTTCCGTCTAAACCGGAAGTGAAATTTAAAATCCATTTATATAAAAAGTATTCCCATAGAAAATGACAAATATATTTTTTATTAAACCATCACTTTTACATTTATATCTTAGTTTAAAGGAGCAATCTAATGATGCCACTTCATACAGTGTGGCACAAAAATAATGATTTCCTGGATTTTGGAAATTTTTGATCCAATAAGTGGCATCACTAGATACCTAATTTAAAAAAAAACATTAGGAATAGGTAAGTTATTTTCAGCTTCTATAACTTTTGTACTCTTAGTTTTTCTCTGTCGTAAACGGTTTTGGAGATATTGAGCTTTGTCGGACCATTGAGTCACAATCTTATTATTTTTGAAACATGTTACTGAATCTACTAGTTATCGTTTCTAGATAATTTTATTAAAAAACGAAGTAATCGATTTAATTATTATTTTATTAAAAAAACCTGTTACTCATAAAATAACCGCCTTTTTAGGCAGACCTCGACACATTTTTTGTCATGTCTGTATGAAATACCTCTGTATATTGAATATAAAAATTAAATATTATAATTTAAAAAAAAGTGACAAAAGTGCAAGAGTCTTGCAGGTCGGTCTTGGTCTTGCGTAGTCTTGCACCCCTCGGTCTTGGTCTTGGTCTTGGTCTTGCATACCCCGGTCTTGGTCTTGGTCTTGCATAGGCGGTCTTGGTCTTGGTCTCGGTCTTGATCTTGCTGCAAGACCAAGACCAAGACCGCAAGACCAAGACCGGTCTCGCTCATCACTATCCACTGGATGCTCTAATTTAAAAAGTGCAACTTTTAGTTGACAACTTTTAATTGTCAACTTTGGTGTAAACGCGCCTTTAGAAGCGCTCGCCTGGCAAGAAATACAAAAAGAGAACAACTTTAAGGGTGTCAAGAAAAACGCAAGGTGAATTCTAAGGCTCTTTCTACAGAAGAAATTATAAAAATGATACAACGTTATAGCAAGGAAAATCCTGAAGGTTTACAATTTTTTTTTACTTATGTTCCTTCGTGCTAGCCTGGAGAGGTAACGAGGCCGTAAACAACCAGGGCATTATTTTTAAAAAGATTTGGTGTTTGGTTTAAGATTTTCCCTGTGGGACTAAACACAATATCTCAGTGGACAAAAATATAGGCAGAAAAAACAGGAATGGACACAAAAATTCATAAAATTACGAACCATTCGCACCGTTCCTCCACAGTGTCCGCCATTGCTAAACAGGGAGTTGGAGAGCAGGAACTTATCAAAATGACTGGTCCTTTACATGCAAGATCTCTTGAGCCATATTTACAGATGGATACTGAACATCACTCAAAAATAATAGAAACCCTTCGAAAAACAAAAGCTCCAACATCTAATGCTGCAACTCTCTTGCATTTGAAATTGCCAAGCAACAAACTTTCATACCAGTCGAAAATTTTGTCGGCAAAATTTTCTCGTATGATATTATATAATAGGATAATTATTCTTACAACTTACAATTCAATAATTATTATGTTACATGGCTAAATAATCCTGTATATTAAAAAAAAAAAAATACTTTTTATTATCGTCTGCTAAGATTTATGAAATATGACTAATTTAAAAAAAAGGATACAAAAATAGAATATTTCTAAGAAGAAAAAATAAGAATAACCATTAGGCAATCTGTTTTGATATTCTTTGTCATTCTAATTACTCGTCATCTCTAATTTAAGCCTCATTGTGGCCCAGGCGATTTTAATTATTTGGCCAGTTTGGTCGTCTGTGGCGAACGCCGCCCGATTCGACACACCATTCCGTTAAAATCTTTTAATTTGGGCGTGAAGGGCACCGTAGAACGTTCTCTCTTGTCAAATGAAGATATATAAATTGACAGAGAGAATAACATCTCACAAAAAACAATTTCTTGTTGTCCGTACTTTTACCTCGACGACCACAACTTTAATAAAATGATGGTTTTCACAGTGGCGTACATTTTATTTTTAGTCCAGTCACTAAACGATTGACTTTAAATTTTGATAGTAGTTGTAAATTGACCCAAATCGGTCGAAGCCACCCCTTCTAGGGGGTGTACATTTTAATACCTGAGATAATCCTAAAAATTAATAGATAAACTAATTTTAGCAAAAATATAGTACAAAGTTTCTTTTAATAACCCTCTAGTTTTTGAGTTACTCTTAGTTAAAAATGTCGAAAAAAACATGTTTTTAACTGTTTTCTTGCAAATAACCTAAAAACATTGCGTTTATGAAAAGGTAACACAGTCCACAAAAATAAAAAAGTTGTGTATTGGGTGTTAAATTAAGATTTTCTGTCGTATTTTTTCCACTGAACATAAATCTGAAGTTAAAATTGGGGGTCAAACAGCAAAAAGTCGAGAAAAATCCAAAAAACCCACACGGTATTTAGATACAAAAAATTTCATAAAACAAAAAAGAGGGATTTTTAAATTGCCTATATAAAAAGTTATTAAAACATTTTTGAAAAGATAAATAGTACAGGAGACATAAACGGAAATGTAATTTTGACAAAAAAATTCAGTCCCAATAGGAAAAAAAAAATTATCATTGTGATTCTTGTTTTTTTATGTAATAAATAATTTAATTTATTTATTTCAATTCCAAAACACTTAAAATTTGCAGAAAAAAATCCAAAAATAAAAAAAATATATTTTCCAATTTTTTCCATAGGTACACCTTAAAAAATCCTAAAAAATCGCTTTTTTTTATTATAACTTGAGAAATATTGCATTTAGACAAAAACGTTATATGACTTAAATTAAAGGTTTTGTAAAAATATATAGTTTATGTCATATAAAATTCCGTGTATCTTTTAAAGTTTTAAGATATTGACGTCTTAAATTTTTAAAAAAGTCGTTAATAATTGAAATTACGTCGATTTTGTGCAGTTTGACTCCCAATTTGGACTTCAGATACATGTTCTGTGGAAGAAAATACACCAAAAAATCCTAGTCGACACCCAGCACACACCATTCATTTTTTTTATGTGAGCCTGTGTAATTATTATCTAAAATAAAGCCTATGCAAAAAACCAAGATTGTTTTTCCTTAGGTATCATTGTAGACGCAATACAAAGCGAGTAATGGCTCTTTGAAGGCTGTTTTTGTGTTAACTGTAAATTTATTTAAAAATTTGAACGTCAAATAAAGGGAAAACGAGAAATTTTTAGAACATTTTTTTTAAAGTACCCAAAAATATTGGAAATGACCATAGAAAACTCTTAAGGTTAAAAATTAGGTGAGCTATGATGAAAATTAGATGGGTTGCTCGAACTTTTGAAGAAAAACTGGCGCCATGACCAGTAGTATTATAATTTATCATAATCCATAAATAATTTACCTTTTTTATACCTTAGTAATATGTTCCAGAAGTTAAAATAATTTAGAAGGCATTAATTTTGAAGAAAGTCCATTTAAATAAAAATTATATATAATTTTCAAAAAAAAAAAATACCCGCGCTCGAGAATGTTCAGGAGACGTTTTTTTTGCAACTTTGTGACTCTCCTATTTCCTAATGTCACGCTTAAATTGTCAGATTATTGAAAAGGCGCATTTTTCTACATTTAATTAACTCACCTTGCCTTAATCTGACGCGCTCGAGTTTTTCTAATAATCGTTTTTTTTTACTTATCTGATCGGCTGTCCTAGATGCCCGACCCTATATAAAGGGCTCATGTATAGTAGGGCTACTCAACAGGATGCAAGGTTTCCCCCTTATGTTATTCTGCCGCGCTTCTTCTTCCCTAGAAGCCTCTTGAGGCAGCGCTGCCTCTTGGGCTTTTTGTGCCTAATCTCCCATTATTTTTATACCAATACCATAAGTCTTGTTCCTTCCACAAGCCTGTATAACCCCGAGACTGGTTGGTTGATATATTCCTGTAGGCTGATTTTCGGTTGCCCAAATAATGCCTGTCTTTTGTGATTCAATGCTTCACATTCGCACAGGATATGGTAGGCTGTTTCTTTACCCGTCGCACATTCGGCAACTTGGGTCCCCATTGAATATGCCCATTTGTGTAGGTGTCCTCTTAAGTTATCGTGCCCTGTTAGCAGCTCTACTGTTATGCGAGGTCTTTTCCTACTTTGTCTTAGTAGTTCTTCCTTTGTTCTTTTGGATGGGCGCTTGAGTAAATGCCAATATCCCCGCTTGGCTTCCTACTATAAAACTATCGGGTTTTATGGATTATAAATGTACTTACATGAAAGTTTTAACATTTTTGAACTCTGCTAAACCGAAGTCTTTGTTCGAGGCAAGATACTTTCTAGTGATGGGACCTTCCGAAAGATCTTCCGAACGATATTCGAATATAGAAATGTTTCGAATGATTCGAATATTTCTTTCGGATATTCGAATCTATTTTAATCAGCTGGGGTATATTACCGCTACTTATCGGATGACAGTTCATTTGATTCGCGGTTCATTCACGGTTAATCCTAGTTCGACCAAAATAGGAAGAACTATCAAAAGAATGCACTTGAAAATTAAAATGTCGGATGCCACATTGGGATTCGTTACCACATAATTCTATATTTAATTATAATATGCATTTCCATTATAATGAATTTTCAATACAAAATGCAGATACTACACACAAAAAATTAATATTAAGAATAGAAATTTTCCACAAAGTGTCGACTTTTTGGCAGCCACTATATACTATTCTATACACCACACCAATAATTACGAATTAAAACGAAAACAAAACTTCCGCCGCACCACCAATAACAGCAAAACAAATTAAAAACGTACACGAATACGTATGCGAACACAACATCAACCCAACAACTAAAATAGTCGAAACAAAATAATTCATGTTTCATCTTCCGACAACTGATTTATCCGGAATAATTCGTTATTTCGAAAGCAAACGCTTCGATTTCGGGGTAAATCGACGGTTGGCGGTCGGCGCAATATATCGAATATCGACTGGCGTTGATCGGTCAATGTTTCATATGTCGAATAATATTCCGAATATGAAGATCTTCCGGAATACGAATATTCGAATATTAAAATCATCCGAATATGCCCATCGCTAATACTTTCCTAGTATCAACAAATGTAGTCTCGACAAATTAGAGTTATTTGTTTTAGCAAATCTGGTTTAAAATTTTGATTTTGATTATTCAAACCAGGTAAATGATCGCTGAGCTTCGCAAAATATTTAACCAGAACAGGTAAGCAGTAAAGCGATTGTTGAAATACACACGACACAAAATGACGTTTACGGTGACGTAACGTAATTCGCACTGATTGGTGTTCAACTTAATTTGGCGGACTACTGTAATTTGCAATTTTTTTATTTTATAAAAAATAAATACAAATATTTGTTATATTGTAAAAATAAAAACTTTTTTTATAATCCTTAATTCCTATTTTATATGATACACATAAACATTCTGTCAGTGAAATAACGGCTGGTTATTCAACTGCAACACTTTTTTAAATTTTTGTATCTTTTTCTTTAATTTTCAAATTCCAAATGAGACGCTGTGCGACCGAGTAGCCAAGCATCTCATTTATAGCATAAATTATTTTTATGACTGGTCCACGATTATTTTAACAAAACGGGCTCGGAAATGTTTATGTAAATTCGACAAACGACTTCGAAAAAATTCTGTTTTGGTTGGCCGTATTTTTAAAGTCCGATTTTCAAAAGGCTCACCGCTTTGACTGTTTAAAAACCGGA
>JAHBCN010016100.1:0-20031 GCA_019359885.1 Listronotus oregonensis
TATTTTTAAAAAAATTTTTAAAAATGTATTTCTTTTTTTTGCTCAGAATAACCCATTTAAGTAAATTTTCCAAAAAATTAATTAAAACTAATGCCAAGGGAAAGAAAGCATTTGAGGAAAGTCAAATTTCGTGGCTATTGAGAAATTAAAAGTAGCAATATCGCGTGATAATGTTAAAATTTTATATTTTTTTGCATTTTGTGATATAACCATTGTAGCGACATGGGGATGCAAAAAATATTTTTAAAATTTTAAAGGGGAATGAAAATCTCAAAAAAAAAAAATGGGGGACTCATTTGTAAGAAAGAGGACCACGTTCAGATTTTGAAACCCCCTTTAAAAAAAAAAAAATTTTTTTAAAAAATTTTTTTGAAAAGAATTTTTTAAAACAAATTTTTTTTTCCTAAACGTTAAAAAAAAAAAGTTAAGGGGGGTTCATTAAACCGGGACCCCCTGTAAATGAAAAAATTTTAAACATTTTTTGTTAATTAAAAGTCTAACTTGTTAAAAATTAAAAGTTTGCAAAATTTTTAAAAGAAAACATGAACTGTCTGTTTTGGAAAAATTTAATTTAAATTTAATTTGGGGAAAATTCACTGCCCGTTATAATTTCAAAATTTTGAATCTTTTTAAAAGTCATTAAAAATTAAATATCGAGCGATTGGGTCCTCCAAAGCGCCCTTACAAAGGAACAAACTACCAAATTTACAAAAAGGGTCCCCTTTTAACCCCTTTTCCCCAATTTTAAGTGGACAAAACTTTATATTTGGCAATCAAAATTATTTTTTTCAAAAATTACTTGAGATATATGGTTAATTTAAAAATTCCTAAAAAAGATCAATTTTTAAATTTTAAAAAACCATTCTTCCATAATCACCCCCAAACAGTTTATAAAACTAAAGTTAAAACGGGGGCAGTCCACAACGACACGTGCACATCCATAATTAAAAAGTAGGTGTGCGCAATAGCTGCCCAAAAATTGTATTTACCCCCCGACCCAAAACCCCTCCTTTTAGTGGAGGATCCGTAAAGGGGTCGATTTTAAGTAGTAAAAGTAAAAAATAATAATATATATGAAAAAAAGATTAAATATAAAACCGGATAGATGTATTTCTGCAAAAAAAACCAAAAAATATTTTTGTGAGTTTTAAAATCGGGGAAAAAAGTGCAAAGAGATTTCCGAGGTCCATTTAGTGTTAATAGAGGACGGAGAACAAGCGGACGACGCTTGTTAAAAGGAAAAGTGAATGCTTTTTTACATTTTTTGAGAGAGATTTCCCCGTTTTTTCCTTTTATTTCAAACACATCTAACGAAAAAGCAACTTACCCCCAAAATTTTTGTGTAATTTTAACACTACCTCTTATTTTTGGGGACGCTATCTCAGTTAACTTTAAACACCCAAAAAACCATTTTGGGACTTTTTTATGGTTTCCGGAAAACCGGTTTTTTGGGGACCAGAGCGTTCAGCATCATGGGTGTTTGACTTCTGTTTAAACAGCACCCCAGCAAAAATAGTTTTTTCCCTGGTTCCGATCCATTACACTTATTGCTACTGTTGGGCTTTAATTATTTTTTCATATAAAAAAATGTTTAACAAAACCTTTTTACCTTTTTTTAAAAATAAAAAGTTTTTTTCAAAAATCACTGTAACTTGAGAACAACGTCGGATTGGAGAAATTTTAAAAAAGTTTGAAGGTTAGCAATTCGAAATCAAAGGGTATGTCAAAGTGGTGTCATCTATAGCGAATGGGTTTATTGAGGATGGTGTTGCCATTTTTTTTAATATCAGTGTTAAAAAATTGGGGATAATGAGGTATCTTTGGAAAATATAAAACAGAAAATTGATTAAATTTAAAAACGATTTTATATTTTTTTTATTTTGAGAAATTTTGGAAAAAAAAAAAAAGGTTTTCGAAAAAGTTTATATTTTTCTATTTCAAAATATTTTTTAAAACTTAAAAAAAATTATTAGACAATTTTTTAAACCTACCCTCCATTAGTTTTTTTAATTTGATGTTTTGTTTTTTTTTCGATTAATAAAAACAAATTTTTTTCCTTTTTAAAAAATGTGGCCCATTTTTTTTTATCTTGGGGCAGTCCACGAATGATGCGGTACAACGTACCGGGGGGCCCTAATTGTTCTATAGTTTTGGGGGGCAAACTTTTCACTTCATTTTTCAACTGGGGCCTAGTCTAATTTAAAAACCCCCATTTGCTATAACTCTGTTGTTTAAACTTGTTAGTAAAATTTTTAAAAATCCCCAGAAATGTTAAACCCAACCCTCATTCATACTTTTTCTAGGTACTATAGCCTCTCGGCCAGTAATATCTGCTCAAAAAAATAAAATAAAAAGTCCTAAAGGTGATTATCTAAAACAAATACCATTTGACAAAAAAAAGGGGCTGGGTGATTAACTTTCCGTTCATACCGCACCATAATTAAATAAAATCTTAAATTTTGGTTTTCCACTTAGAGGATCCTTAGTGGCTCAAAAAAAGAGATTTGTCTGTTAAATTTTTAGATAAAAAAGTTTGTCGGGCCAGAATTTTTCCCTGAAATTGGGTATTTTCATTTTTTAAAACCAGTTTGAAAATGTTTTGAGCGATTTTTAAAACTTTAACAAAAGGTTGGAAATATATTTTTAAGACTCTGAAGTTCTCCTTGGATGAATATAGTTGAACTATTCGGGTCGAGATGTTTGGGCGATTAAAAGTTCCGTTAATTAGGGGTTAATTTTCCTTCTTAATTTTTTTTGGCTTTTTTAAAACTTTCATGAGTTTTGGCATAAAAGCCTAGCAAAAAATCTTTAATTGATTTGTATTCCATTAAATTTTAAAATAACATTTTAATATTAAATTTTTTTTCACTAGTATATGTGGCCTTTTTTTGGCAAAAGTTTTTAAAAAAAAAACTACTAAATACAGACAAAAAAAAAGGAAATCAAAATATTAATATTTTTTAGAGTTTTCAGTAAAATGACGCTAACATTTGGCAACCTTTTACGGCGTTTTTAATAAAAAACAAATTTTTTTGGGGGGGGCAGGCCATTTAAAGGGGAAAATTTTTTTTAAAGCGAAAAAAAAAAACCCCCCAAAAAAAAAAAAAGTTGATGATGGTATCTAAAAAAAAAGCAAATTAAAACAAAAACGGGGGTAGTTCCCAAAAAAAGGGCCCAATAATGTTTCTACAGATTTTAAAAATATTTTGAAATAAAAAAATACAGCACTTTTTCGAAAATGCAACATTTTGATTTTTTAAAATTATTTCTAAATCAAAAACACAGAAAAGAACGTTCTTCAAGCGGCATTAAATTGTCAATTAAATACTCTACAACTTTTCCTATTTAACCAATTTTTTATCTCTTATAGTTTCCAAGATATCCATACATGTATACCGAATTTGGGCCACACTGTATACGCATTAAATAACTTTTCGAAAACTTTAATTTGGCGTACTAAGTACGATTGTTCCAAAACTCCCAAAGCTTGGCCCTTGGGATGCCAGACAGTCAGACCTTTACGTATGCCGATAATTTTTTATCAAATGTTTTTTTCATCAAATTTCGTTTGGTCTAGATGACATACTGAGTATAAATATGGTTCTAAGAATGAAAAAAATTACTCTAATAAAACAATATACCATTTTCAGGCTTGTCTGTGACTAGATAAAAGGTGTCAAAGTTGATAGCAGCATTGTTTATCCCTTCTAGCTTTTAACATAATCCCAATGTATGTCATGAGTCTTTGACGTGACACTTGGTCATTTAATTAAAATTTTCGACCACTGCATGAGGTATTATCGGACTCTATTGGCCTTCGTTGCCCTCCAAGCTCAGTTTTAACTAATTTAACGTTGACATTTTAATCCTCGAGCCTCCAGCTTGCTTTTAATCATGTTTTCAATCAAAAGAGTTTGCACAAAAATTAAATTAGTTTGAATTCGAGGATTAGGAGACGCCGGGTCTGTCTTTTCATTAACTTTTCGGTTTAGCTCCTCGGTTTACTGTTTTTTGTTTTGTCCATTAGATGACGTGTAGTCGGAATAAATAAAAAATACAAAATTACAGTGCTCTGCCTTAATTTTAAGGTTATATTTTTTCAAATAATATTCTTGTTGACAACATTGTTAGCAAATTAAAATTTGTTTATGTCTGCGATATACAGGGTTACTTACTACTGGTAAGTAAGTTTATTATTAGTAGAAATGCAAAATAATTTATATTAAACTTTAAAAATGCATAAAGCATTTATTGATAATCGTGTTTTTGAGTTTAATAGATTAGATTAGATTAGATTATTTGAGCGGAGATGGCGAAAAATGACCACCACCACTGCAACCTTACCAGATTTATTGTGGTTTCTCCTATCGTTCTTTAGAGTACCTTGTCCAGGCCCGTCTTCTTAACTAGACTCCAGAGTCTCGATACTGGCCACTCCATATAACTTGCCGGTTTTGGCTTCTCCTCCCCAAGCCTAGTAAACCTAAGCCTGCATAGTGCTTCGCAATGGCACCACACATGTAAGGCTGTTTCTTCAGCCTCCTGGCAGAACCTACACAGGCTATCCTCCACCAGGTTTATTCTTTCCAGGTGCTTGTTGAGTTTACAATGTCCTGTTAGTTGACCTACCGTTATCCTTACGACCTTACGGCTGTGGCTCAGTAGGTCCGATGTAAACTTGGCCGAGCGGGTCTTAATGAACTGCTTTGCCTGTCGTTGTCCCGGTGTTTGTACCCACCAGCTTTGAAACTGTCTGTCTACCCAACTCTTAATAGATGCTTTGAAGAGACCTGCCGAGATACCGCAGAATGGCTCCGGGCCTATCATTTCCGCGGCTGATCCTCTTTTGGCTAGGTCGTCGGCCTCTTCGTTGCCTGGATGGCCCTCGTGGCCTGGTACCCAGGCTACCGTAAGTTTGTTTGCCAAGCCGACTTTTTCCAGGGCCTGTATACAGTCCCCGACTAGTTTGGAATTAACTTTTGGGGAACTGATGGCCTTCAGGGCCGCTTGGCTATCTGAGTAAATGACGATATTTTTTCCTTTACTCCCTTTTTCTTTAATCCTCACGGCGCAATGCACTATTGCTGCGATTTCCGCTTGGAAAACCGTGGCGTGCTGACCGAGACTTAAGATTACCTTTTCTCTCCATAGATGCCAGCTCCTACACCCTTGTTGGTCTTGGAGCCATCTGTATACCAGATATGATCGGCTTTGATTGGAGGGCCTCCCTTCCAGTCCTCCCTATCTGGTATGACAATACGAAAGTGTCTATTGAAGATGAAACGAGGGGTTATCCTGTCTGAGGGCATCTCAAACAATGAGCTGACCTCTTGGTCCTCCTCTATTTCCCATCTTGGAGTCCTTCGGTGTTCTATAATTGGACTTTGACCTCCTTTGAGCCTATAGAGTACCGCCTTTACTTGCCCCTGTATGAGTTTAATAATAAAATAGCATCTTTTAAATAGAACACCCCTTATATTGTACCACCATTAAGAAGAGCTTTAAAAAATACCTCATTTGACATGTCGTTGGTTTTAGAAGTATGGGCATTTAAATCTGAAAAATAATTTTTAATTTGTATTATATCTACAGGGTTCCCCTTAATAGACTAACTATTTTGATATTGAAATAAATTCTATATGAGATAAGTCAGTACGTTTTTTTATATTATTATCTTCTATGGCCTTTGGGATTTAAATCAACATATTATTAATCGACTAGGCACCCTGTCACAAAACTATAAAAAATTGATTTTCTTAAAAGGTCATTTTTCTAATAAAGCATTATTAATGTAAAGTTTTAATTCTCATGGATTATTCAGTTCAACAGTTTAGTTTTTTTTTTCATGAAAACATAAAAAGTAACTTAATAGAAGAAGATGAAGCGACAGTACATACCGCTAAAAACTCTAAAAGAGTTCTGCGAGAAGTGTCTTATGGCCGACTCATTTCACTATTTAGGGATTTAAATTGGCTTTTAAGGTCCCTGGACTTAACTGCACCAGACTTCTTTCTGTGGGGCTATTTAAAGTCAAAGGTTTTTGCAACTTATCCAGAAAACATCCACTATCACATCCATACTATTATATTAACTAATTCTGTGACATAAGGCAAAAAATAGCAAATAATGGGAAACATATCTTGCCCTCGACCTATTAGGGAAAATCCTGTTTTTTTTTAATTAAATATCACTTTACTTAATCTTAAAAATGAATTTTATCTTCAATGCTTAATAAAATGCTAAATGTTCCTTAAAATGGCATACGATGGCTCTAATATTATTGTTAGACGCGCAAAACTTAATCAATGCAAGTTAATTTACCTTCAACACTCCATTACAAAAACTAGAGCTATTTCAGAAATCTCTGTGAGGTTTAACCAGGTTAATTGAAATTAATTAGGCTCTTCTTGGATTTCCAGAACTGCAGAATTCGTCGCAACCGCTTCTAAGTTATTTGATGATAGTTAATCAAATACCTAGAGCTACAGGGTGTATAGAATACTTGTTAAATATGAAAGAAGGAATTTCTTGGCCTGTTTTTCAAGATTTGTGTATATAAACTGTATTTTCCTTTGCAATTATACAGAATGGTCCTAGTTAAATGTGACTTAGGGTGTAGTGGAGTAAGTTGTTGAAATACAGGTTCCTGTATTTTCGTAACGAAAATTAAAAAAAAAAAGAAATTCATTAATATGTCCCAAGTCTCTCAAGGTATTTGACTGATATTTAGTAGGTAATGAAACTTAATAAAAATGGATATTTTTTAATAAATATGAATTTTAGCTTTAACAGTGGCGTGCGTATGAGCACTGACTTTGACATTTTTAAATACAAAAATAGTACAACAATGTTTTTCCCGTATAAATCTCTCATAAACTATTCTTTTAATTTAAATTATAAGTGTCTTATTGAATTTTTTTGGCACGTATATTTTATGAAAAAAAATAAAAACTTTTATTATCTTGATAATAAAAAATACTTTAGGACATCTACAGGTAATAAAAACAACAGTTTATAAATCAACATAAATATATTTGTTATAATTTTTTGAGTTTCTTATAATTGAGGTGATTAGTTTCAAAACCGGCTCAATCCATTTTTAAAAATTTTAAGCGAGACAAAAAACGTTTTGGAGCCGTGCATTATGGTTTAATTGTTATTATTTATTTTTATTTAGAAGAAGAAAGGTCTTCAAACATTTAAAGCCTACTTTTAAAAGTGTACTATATTCAGGTTTCCAAAATTTAAATTTAAATTTTGGATTGAGCCGGTTTTAAAGCAATCTGGGTGGCAAATAAATAATTTCGTAAAAAAGTCGAAATCTCTATCAATTTATTGTGTCCAAGTCCAACATATTTTTGTAAACCTAGTTTTAATAGAAAAACAAAACAATAGTCTGATTTTTTAGGTAGAAAAAAAGGAAAAACAAATTTTGTATTGAAGTAATAAAATAATAACATGTTTATATAAAAAACAAAAAAATATTTGTTAAGTTAAACTAATACTACAAAACTAATGCTTTTAATACAAACAAAAAACAGTATCAATTTTGATCAGATAAATTTATCCATTTAAAGGAATGCATTTTCTTTTGGGTTGATGTTTTCACAACTTCACTCTCTATATGATCTTGTGTAGTACTATTATTATTGATATTAATTATAACTTCTCTAAATTAATTTAAATTACCTTTCTCCAAAATGCTTTTTAAAAAGGTTTGCTACATCTGTTATTTTTGCTGGTGCCACAGGAACTCCGACTGGTACCTCACTCGGTGCGATTTCATCAATATTCCTGTTTTTTGGTAAGGAGCCTGTTTTATTAAAAAAGTTTACTCCTCCCCCTACTTCCACGTCTCCATTTAAAAAAACCGTTTCGCCGAGGAAAACTTAAAATGCCATTGCCAAGGGGCACGCATAATTTTAGCAGCTGAAGATTTAAAGTTTCTTACTTTGCTAGGTAATAAAATTGTTGTTCCTTCTTAAGAAAATACATCCAAATATGCCTCAGGTTCAATAATTGTGTTTTTCTTTTTTATCTTCTTTTCTATTTTTCCCAACACATGATCAGAGGGCAAAAATGAGTGCCCAAACATTGAGAAAACAACTTCTACTTTCGCAATTTGGCTTGGTGCAATATTAAGAAGCCGAAAGCCCACATACTCATAAATACATAATTTTTATTTTGGCCACCACAACCATCACAAAAGCATCTCACCCTAGTTGCCTGAGTAGCAGAAGATACTTAATTTGACCTTTTTTGTTGATCTTCAGTCCAATGATAAATAAATACATTTTTAAAAGTATGTGGCATTTTGGAGTGGCCTACCTAAATTGTAAGGTTGTACATGTACAGCTTCTGGAATAATAGGCAGTCTGATCTTAAACCTGAGAACAACTTGATTTTTTTGACAGTCGAATAAAAAATAAAATATTGAAGAAACGTCAGTCTGAAGCAGCTTGTAAAAAGCCTTGTATTTTAACCTGTAAACATTTTTTTCTTTCACAAGTTTATTTTTAAAACAGAGTTCTTACAATTGCCAATTTGTTCCTTGAGTAAAATGCAGATAGAGCATTCATCAGATTTTGGGCTTCCAAAACCAATGTTGAACTTGGTGCGGAATATATTTCAAAAAAATATTTTTCTTTACTTCTCGAAGTCCTCCATCAGCATGTTTATTACAAAACATAATCCACAAACGGTTTATGTTCAAATCTGACTGTAGATAGATCCGTGCAGAAGTTTTTTCTCTACAGTAATGCGATTCGGCGCATTTGAACTTTTTAATAAAGGCAATGACTGCCTTTGTCTTCTCTATATAAAGCAGTTGTTTTGGTCACCTCCTCTATATTCCACAGAACTTCCTAGTAAGTGCATCCCTCCGAATCACTTCCTAAATCCTGTGTTTTAAAAACAGCAGCACTTTTAAAAAGGTTGAACATGTTTTTTCATGCCATAAATTGGCCTAAAATATTTAAATATAAATTGGTTAGACTCCCGATTATTTCTTACAGGTCTTTTACGTGCAGTTGGCTTCGCTTCCTTACATTTTGGGATGAAATTATCTTGTTTAATTTTCGTCTGATTAGAATAAAAGCAGTTAGATTTTTACAGAAGTCTTATGTTAGATCTCAGTTCTTTAAGTGACCGAGATTATTAAATAGTAACTTGGTTCTGATGTTACAAGAGTGTTTTAAGTGTGATTACGCCAAATATCAACTATTATTACAAATAATTTTAAAAACTACTTCCTTTACCTAATATGTATGTTTTTAAGCTTTTTTTCATAAAAATTGTATTCTCCAATAAAAAATTTCATTAACTATCTCGAACAATATAATGTTTTTATTTGTTTCTTTAAAACAGCGCGTGGTATAAAAAAAAACACAAAATACCTTTATTTTGTAGAAAAAACACCATATATTTTAATTTATTAACCTTTTTTGGTAAAAACCATTAGCGTACAATTTTCGTCCCTAAAAATATTAAAGCCATTGCTTCTGCGCGCGCCACTGCTAATACTATAATTTATATTTACCTTTTAAAATATGCGTTTATTAAGTGTCACTACTTTATTAAATATCACTAAAGTATCTTAAGCGGTTTTAAAACTTTTTTCTTTAATTTTAACATACTTTATTTAAACAAAACACAATATTTAGGATAGTTTATAAATAAACTATTCTAATCTTTCATGTAAAATCATATCTTAAATATTCGCATATCAGTAAGAAGCACCCTATATAAATATTCGTTCAAATTTATCAATACACTGTATGTGAACAATATTTCACGCACCAAAAAAATAATTTTCGATAACACTTTCTTTTGTAACCAGCTAATGGTGAGCATTTTTTCGGACAATGGAATGACATGTCATATTAACGTTTATTATTGAAAAAGCCTTGATTTATAGTGTAGGTGGAAGATGCCTCGTTGACACTATTATGTATGTTGGATGTGATAAAATAACGCAGACAAAAATTTTAATATGAATATAATGACTTGATTGATAGATTGCTTGAAATTATACTGCATAAAAACTGCGTGTCACATCATGTAAAATTGTGAAAATAACTATATGTCGTATCATATACAGTTGTATCTAGTTAAATAAGTGGGTAAACATAAAATAATTTTAGATATATATTTAAGGTAAATGACATAATTTTAAAAGCAATAATAAATTATGTTACATATAAATAACAATATTAAGAAACATGGTTATCTGACGTGGACTGTGCAGGTCGCTATACAGGCTGTCCCAAAAGTAATAAGACACAGAGACAGAGACACAGCCGATTCCTTAGATCAAAATAATGTAATAAACGTAAACTTGCCTTATCACAAAGTTGATTATAACAAAGATACAGGGTGTCATACTTTTAATTTTGTTTTCGTTTTTTCGTAATAATTTCTTAATAAACATACAAAGCGGTACAAAATTGGGGATTTGGGGGTTCTTTGAGGCGAGAAATTCAAATTCGTTCATTCTTTTAATGTTGCTAGGGGTTTTCGGGTTTTGTGCTCATGGATACTTTTGATCAGCGTGTTGAAAACTATTACTTTGCAAAGTTCAAAAACAATTGGTCGAAACCCATTTTCCATAGGAAAATTGCAGGGTCCTTTAAAGTGTTTATTTCGGAAACAGTTGCTCCTAGAGACATAATTAAAGTATATATTTTTAAGTGAAATCATAGTATTCAATAACAGTATAAACTAAGCTAAAAAAAGTTATGCCATCTAAAACAAGTGGGGCAGGCCGTAGCTCTACTAGCAACATTAAAAGTATGGACGAATTAAAATTTCTCGCCACAAGGAACCCCCAATTTTGTACATAATTATTACAAAAGAACGAAAACAAAATTAAAAGTTTAAGACCCTGTATTTTAATTATTATCAACCTTGTAATAAGGTAAGTTTACGTTAATTGCATTATTTTGACCTAAGGAATCTACTGTTGCTCTGTGTTTCATTACTTCTAAAACCCCTGTATAATTTTTCCCGCCGAATCCAAAAATGGTGATTAAAAATTAATGAAACATATAATTAAACTGTTAGGGGTCATGTTAATATTTCCTTAATTAGAATATCCTATTTTTTATGTGATAATTCGATTCCCCGTATATCTTTTGATAAAAAATATTATATTTTTGATTTAGAAATATTTATTTTCTGCACGTTTAAATCAAGAAAATTTTGCTCTGTCATAACACCTGACAGATTAATTCGTAAAACTAAAAAATCAAGTGAATGACATTACCGCTAAAGGTAAACAGATATGCGTATCAATCTGTCAGGTGTTAATGGCACTGTAGGCGAACATTTTTTTGATTTAAACGTTTAGAAAATAAACATTTTTGAATTTTAAATAAATCACTTTTGATGAAAAGATATATAAGGAATCGGATAATCATATAAAAAATAGGACATTTTCTTTAAAAACATATTAAAATGGCCTCTAGCAGTTTTATTTAAAATTTAAATATTTTTTAACAATTATTTTCAGATTTGGTGAAAACAATTATACAAGATGACTATTTCAGTTTTTTTTTTATAAAATATATTGTAGGTAGTAAATATTTGACATTAAATCTTTATACTTTCCGTATTAGGAGTTAATGTAAAACATGGTTGATAGATTGCCTTAAATTAGATTACATACAAAGTGTGTGTCATATTATGTAAAATTGTGAAAAAAAGCATATGTATGTCGTATCATATACAATTGGAAACTACTTATACCATATAGCCAAAACATAAAATAATATAAAAATATATATACAATTTAAAAAGTAATAACCAATTAGGTTACATATAAATATTATTATTGAGAAACAACTGTCACGTCTTTATATTTTACTTGTAATAGTAAAATAAATGCAGAGTTATCTTACAAAGACTGTACAGGTCGCTTTTTTGACCCTACCTGTATTTTTATAAAAAACAATTAAAATAAGTTCGCATAGAGAAAGAGCCACGTATTTTTTTTTCTAAAGGCCATCGAACCACTTTTATTTTCTATTTTTTTTTGTTTATGATCAAAATGTTTTAAAATTCTAATAATAACAAAACAAATTTTATTACTTTTCTCCCTTTCCAAAAAAATGCCCTAATGTTGCTCTTAAAATACATTTTTTCATCTTATTATGACACCTAAACACTTACACCCCCTTGGGAAATATAATGGCCTATTGTGGTACTCGACAATGGAAACTCTAAAGGGTGTCAATGTATACTCAACATATGATTGATCGATTGCTTAAGGGCGCTCTTGAAACGTACGAAGGAATCTCCGATAGATTTAGATTGTTTGAGTATAATTTAAGTTTTTATATTTATTTTGACGAATGCAGGATATATCGAAAAAATAAATCTAAAAGATGTATTTTAGGGTAGCAGTTTGTATACAGTTTTTATATTAAATCAGAATAATGCTTAGTATTGTAAAAAAATCTATTTTCGATAGGTAGGTAGGTAGGTAGGTTTAAAGTGAGTGGGTATAACACCCTTCCACCGCGACCGATCGATCTATTGTGGCTCACACCCTTTTATATTTCTCCCACCAGGTCCAGACTCCTACTAAATCTGATAATCTTGTTGGGAGAGAGATCTTTCACCTCCCCCGGCAACAAGGTGTCATTGCCAAGGGTTGCGAATCTTAGTCGTTCCATTGCTGGGCACGAACACAGTATGTGTTCTTGTGCATGTGGTATTTTAATCTGCAGTGTCCCGTGTACAGTCCCACTAGAGTTTTTAGGTGTACCCTTGAAGGCTCCAGTGGTTTAACAGTACATTGTTGGTTCGGTGGGCTTATGAAGGCCTTCGAGTGTCTGAGACCCGGAAGTCCATGCCAGTACCGAATATTTTCTCTTTGTGTCCAAGCTGATATGAACTGCTTGGCTATTCCATAAGATATACCGATGACCGGTTCAGGCCCTGTGAATTTTGTTTCCGCCCCCCTTTTGGCAAGGAGTTCTGCGGATTCATTACCCTCTAGGCTGGTGTGTCCAAGTATCCACAGTAGTGTAACCTTATTGTTTTGACCCAGTTTGGTCAGCGCATCCTTGCAATTCCAGACGGTTTTCGAATTCACCGGCTGGGTTCAAGACCTTAAGGCTGCTTGACTATCGGATAATATTTAACTGTCTTACGTGTGCAGTGCCGATCAACCAGCGTTCTAGCACACATCTCAATAGCAAATACCTTCGCTTGAAATATGGTTGCGAGAGTGCCCAGGCTAAAGGAAAACTCTGCCCTCGGCCTCTGTCCATATATTCCAGCTCCAACACCGTTTTCGATAGACAAGACATGGAAACAGTTTTTAGAGAAAGTCATGCTTTCTGGCAGTTGCTGTTGCGATGAAAGTATTTATAGTAATTTTCGAAAATAAGGCCTATTATAGGCTTTACAGGATTTAGCAGCTTAAATACACCCAACCGGGCACCCCTTTGATCTATACATAAAAGACTATTTATAAAAAAAAATCTGTAAATTTTAGGGTATACTAACGTCGATGGGCACAAGTCGGATAAAATATAAGTTGGTGACACTTTCGGTTTCATCGGAACTAGGTGCCAATTTTCTTATTTTAAATGAAATACCCCATACATCATTACATTTTTAGATCGTTAACAATATTTTAGGTTGATATTATGTACTCTTATTATGTCTTGTACCTAGGTCTAAGCATTTTTGAAAATATTTAAGGTTATACGTCAAAAACAAGCTTGCAGCTTCTAAGATAACACAGGTTTCCAAAAAAAAAATGCCCTGAATATTTGACCGGACCATGGCATTCCTAGGTCCCTCAATCCGAAATGGAGGTCAGTTTTTTCCCATCACGTCAGGAAAATGAGATTTTAGGGTCATTTAGTGGTCAAAATGTTGATATTTTTAAAAGCGGCCCTGGCACAACTTCTCAAACGATCTATTAACTTGACGGGTTACCTGTGTAACTTTTGAGTACTTTTTGGACATTAGGAAGAAACTCTGAATCCTGCCCAAAACCAGAATCAGCCCAGGGCTGGCCAGAGGGGAGGAAGGCGCCATCGGCGTCCTAACTGCAAATTTCGATTTCCCTGCAAAATTTTGGGTGCAACCGGCCATAAGTGTTCTGGCGCTTGGAATAAAAAAATTTAAAATTCTAAATTTTAAGAAAAAGAAAGTTAAAAAACCAGGCCTTTATTTTAATCAGCGAATTCTTGAATAGAAATAAAGTAAACAAGACATTAATATAATCATAGGGGCAAGGCGGGAGGGTTCTTGTAAACACACTGCACCGGCAACGTTGATTAAATACACCGAAGAAGATCACTCCAGAAATAATAGCTTTTTTAATGTTTATATCATTGCACCATAAATAACATTTTCATAAATCAATGATTTTTTATTGTTAAAAATTATTTTTAGAGCCAGAATACTAGTTTTGTTTATTATCTGAAGTGACAGACATGTCATTCACTCTAGATGCTCAATTCGATTGCGGTTGATTGAGTCAGTTTACAAAACGTGTTATTAAATAATACAACCTAATAGAAAGAAAAAAATGACATTAAAGTGCCGTAACATACCTGATTTAATATAATTTTTTATCAAACGACTACTGCAAATCAAATCTGTCCAAATCAACCTTGTTGCTGGTGCAATCGGATCTTGTAACTGTCATATCAAAAAATGTTTTTATTTAAATTGATGTTGCCTATATTAACACAAAAACCAATATTTTTAAATAATTTTATTACATTTTCTAGATAATTTCCGGATTTTCCAAAACAAAAACAAACAGATCACTATAGCAAACACCCTGCCTACAAACTGTCGTTGCGTTAGTCCTTGAGTTATTTGACTTTAATGGTAGTTAAGAACTAAAACCTTTAGCAGAGCATAAAGCATTATTATCTATCTTATTTAAGGTATCAAACGCTAAATACATAGTAATACATAGTAAATAGTAAAAACTTTCCGCACGTTACTATAGAAAGTATCTAAATCCCCCATTGTTTTATTCTATGGAGAGCTAGTAAAAACTTTATGATATTTTCCTTGTTTCAGGTAACCCAAACCGCAATGTCCGCGACCTCAACAGCTTCACTCCTAACGGCTTTTCACCGTCCTCACAAAATCCAATTCTCACCAACACCGAATGCTCCAACTACATAAAAAAGCAAGTCATGCAAGCAGAGATCTTCCATGGTACTCCCTTAAATAACGAATACGAACTGATCCCCTTCAATCACTTCACTTACAGTAGAGTCTATCCATCAGATTTAGGCCTGGGCAAAAGGGTGGTCGAGAAACCGATTGGCTATAAGCGAAAAGATATTCTAGAAGCTTTAATGAAGGGGCTGGACACACTGAACAAAAATGTTACGGAAAAGAGTAAAAGGTACGCTTTAGATGATTTTTTGGAAGGATTGTACAGGATAGAGCCGACGACTGGGACTCAGTTTGAAATGTATTTCAAAACCAAAAGTTTAAATAAGACTGCAAGTGAACATGGAAGCTTGAATGGATTTACAAAGATTGTGGTTATGAGACCGTTCGCACCTTTGCAGACGATCACTAGTGAAAGTCTTTCGGGTGAGTATGATAAAAAATAGTGTAAATTATAATATTTGCAATTTATAAAATTAATTTTTGATTTTAATAACTTAAAATAGATTTTATGATTAAAAAAATATATAAACATTAAAATAAAACCTTTTAGGTCCAAAAGATAAAGAACTGATCCACATAATTCTACCTTTAAGTGGTCGGACAGCCACTTTTCAAAACTTTATGGATAAATTCGTGAAAATCGGACTAAAAAATGATAGAAGAGTCCATCTGACAGTTGTTTATTTCGGTGAAGAAGGTTTATCAGAGGCGAGGAGTATAATGTCAAGAGTACTTATGACCAAGAATTCGGGAGGCAATGCGAATAATTTGAGGCTCTTGGCGTTGAATGAAACATTTTCAAGGTACAGTTTTGACTTTTACAACAGAGAGTATAAGCTGCTATAGTAAGTTTGAAAAGGGCTAGTTAATGTGTTCTATATTTTTGTTAGTAATAAGAAATGTTTTTAAATATCATTACTTTTTTTAGGGGCAAAGGTCTAAGAGTTGGGGCTGAAAGAGCAGTGGACACAAGCCAAGCTCAGACGACTCAAAATGCGCAAAGTATTCAAAAATCTTCGGAAAGATCCTTTAAAACATCCCAACAAAAAGATGTTTTGCTTTTTATGTGTGATGTTGACATAGTCTTTAGTGCTAGGTAGGAACCCTATATATTTTATGTGCTAAATTCATTTAAAAATATTAATGAGACATATTCCACTAATATTTTTTGTTTGATCGTTAATTAAGAACATATTTTTTTAGGTTTCTAGATCGATGTCGTTGGAACACGAAACCTGGGAAAAAAGTATACTATCCAGTAGTTTTTAGTTTATATAATCCACACGTGGTATACACTTTACAAGGTAAAGAGGTGCCACCTGAAAATGAACAATTGGTGATATCAAGGGACACAGGGTTCTGGAGAGATTTTGGTTATGGAATGACCTGCCAGTATAGGTAATTGAAATACTGGGAGTTCGAAAAATGCACAGCCAAATTTCAGTAGTTGATTCCTTATTAAAAAAATAATAAAAAGTTTTTTTTTTAAATATACAGGTTGTCAAACTTAAAAAAAAATGTTTTTTGTGTATATATTAAATACCCTGTAGCTTATTTTCTTGAAATTTGTTAGTGTTGTTTCTAATAATAGGGGACATCATTTGGGCCCAATTAAATTTAAATTATAAAGTCTCAAGGGACATCCGATCGAAAAAAAAATGTGAAATAATGTACGCTACTGACTTTTCTGCATTTTTTTAAAAATTAAACTACTAAAAATACAACTCTCTCCTTTTTTTTATTTTTATCCATCGTGCTTTGTTTTTGAGAAAAAAAAAATTAAAACCAATTAACTGCAATTCTTTGGACCCTATTAAAAAAATAAATTTGTATTTGCTTTCCTACCAACAGATAAAGTGGTTTAGAGACTTGCAATGAATTGGTTTTAACTTGTTTTCTCAAAAACGAAGTAAGATAGAAAAAAATATTACGAGACAAAAAAAGTTGTATTTTTAGCTTTATCTTAAAAAAATATAAAATTTTAAAAAAGTCAGTGGCGTAATTTTTTTTACAATTATTTTCGATAAGGTGTCCCCTGAGACGCCACTGGACTTATTAATTTTAATTTAATTATTTTATCACTCGAACATTCACCGACAAATTCCAAAAAACTCAGGCGTCAGGGTATTTAACATAAAAACAAAAAAACAGATTTTTTTTAAGTTTAACAGCCTGTATTCTATAAGTTCTGCATTTTCGGACAAATATTTATAAAAACTTTTTTATATTTTTCAATGAAAAAATACCTTCTTAAATTTGGCCGTGCTTTTTTCGAACACCCCCAATGTGAAGATATATCTATACAGAATGTTTCAAAAAACAGGAGGCAACACACACGTTGTAAAAAAAAAAATCAGATTTGCGATTTTTCTTTTAATTTTAAGTGTATGATACTTGGTACAGCTGCAGCTTTAACCAAAGTGCACGTATTAAGGGTAAACTTTTGTTAACTATTATGAATCAGTGGGGTAGCTTGGAAAAATTTTAATTATTATTTACCATTATTTCGTCATAAATGGTATTCATTTTATTGATAATTTGGAACATGGCCTTTATTCCTTGCTTTCATCAAAGTGTGTAAGCTTTCAGGGCCGACTTTAACTAAATTATTTGGGATTTCCGGCCTTATTTGCCATGGCCTGTTGGTATTTCTACCTGACATTTTGTCTCTCCAAAACTATAAAGAGAGACAATGGAGATTTAAGAGCAAGTTTATTAGAAAAGAAGAGGGCCTTAATCTTAATAAAACTTGGATACCAGCACCAAAAAATACACAAAAAAATGACAGCAGAAAATCCAAGTCGTTTCCCATTGGCTCGAACAGAAAAGAAAGCCCCACCCACTAAATCCCATATAATTTATTCCTTGCTTTACTTAACATGAAAAGGCTACTCTTCAATATACCCGATAAATTAAACAGATTGCAAGATAATTTGAAATTAATAATTAATCTTATTTTTACAAAAAAAAAATAATAAAACAATACTTAAATGCATGTATTCTATCAAGGAATATACCCTTAAAATATTTTTGTTGCTCTTTTCGTACCACTCAAGTATGAAAGTTTAATCGAGGTATTTCTAGAGTATTATACCTTTTTTATGTAGAACAAAGCAAAGGATAGGTACCACGTACCAAATTAATAATAATGATATTACCAAAAGGTTATGGCAAAATAATGACAAAAAAATGAATAAACATGTCGGAAACTATGTTACTGATCCATCAGATTAACAAAAGGTGTATTTTAGTCAATGATCTAACTGTACCAAGTTTTGTTTGAATCGAAAGATCCGGTTTAAAAATAGTAGCAATTCGGGAAAATTTTCTTTCAAACCCTGTACCCTAAAAATGAAGCTGTTTTTAAGCTATATCAAAGACAATACTACTACGAATAGATGGTTCATTTAAATGGGGCGTTTTGAATCAGTTCGAAGATATCAATGCTTCCGTAAATGCGAATAAAATTAAGTCGGTAACCCCTGTCCCAGCGAAACAAACCGTGCGACATTGCCAATGTCTGTCGCTTCTACCTTATTCGGAACACGAAGTAGCGAAAGCGGGCGGCTAAACGGATTGTGTTTTTCTAGTCGCGTTTCATCACGCCAGTAGTAAAGGCCTGCTGGCAACACTGTTTACCTTTCGTTCAAGAATAGCGCGAAAATCTCTCGATGGACATCGGCTCGCGTTAGCCAAAGTCCATTAGGGGTATCAAAAATATAGCATTGAATGGTTCATCTTATCCGTAGTAGTATTATCTTTGGCTATATACAGGGTGTCCGGAAAAATGGAAAAATTTTCCTAATATGAAAAAACATAATACTACTAAGCTTTTTTCGTATAGGTGTCCTCCTCGGAGATATTGTCTTCCAAAGAGGTCAAATAAACTCAAGTTTTTTAGACATAATTATTGAACCACCTAGTAAATTCCACATTTATTCTAATAAGATAAAATATCAAGTAAAACTCTACAAATCATTGTCAAGGGAAGTGTTATGAATTTCTTACAGCTGCAGAGATGGACTAGCTGTGCCATTCATGACCTCCTTTTTCACGCCCCCTGTTGAACAAAACTCTGGACAATGTTTTTTTACAAACCTTTATCTATTGACTAAAAATTAATAACTTTTCATTTATGTTGCTAATCCTAACCATTTTAGAAAAAATGTCACTTTATTACATCATGTATTTGGCGTATTTTAATAAAAGATACATCTTTGTTTCTGTCAAAATACTGCAATTCACAAAATTGGGCGTTTTTAAGTAACAAGTAAAGCTCTGATTTTGGATCGCATTTTTTTTTGCTTATAAGGTTAAGCATTTACGCCAAATACATGATGTAATAAAGTGACGTTTTTTTTTAAACGGTTAGGATTAGCGACACGAATAAAGAGTACCTAATCTTTAATCAATTGTTAAAAAACGTTTTCCAAAGTTCTTATTAACGCAGGGCGTAAAAAATAGGGTCATAAATCTTTCAGCTGTCAGTAAGTCGCAAAACTTTCTTTTATAGTAATTCAAAGAGTGGTACTTACTTACTTGGTATTACCTCTTATTTAAATTTAATTGAAATATACTTTGTGGTTTATTGATTATGCCAAAAAAATTAAATTCTATTTGGGTGGCAATATCTACGAAAAAAGTTTATATGAACTGGGATATTCTTTTCACGGGTTCTTTTTCATCGTCGGGAGATCTTCCACATTGTTGCGGACACCCTGTATAACATTTTTCTCTTAGTTTTGGCCCAGGAACCTGCCAATAAACGTTGTCCCATGTGTTTTAAAATACCCTGTATACTTGTATGTAACGTAGAATTTGATTTATTTATAAGCATAATAAGAATAAGTAAGAATGTAATAAAGTTTCGTT
>JAHBCN010016101.1:0-19979 GCA_019359885.1 Listronotus oregonensis
CTGCCCAGTCCTATTAAATGACCTTGTAACCTCAATACAATATTTTATATAGCATTTTAAAAACACTACAAATAGTGCATTGCAAATTAATTTTCTAGTATTTTTTATGATAAAAATTGTCCTGGCAGGAAAAAATGGTGGGAAATTTTGTTACTGTAACCTGAACTACACAGTGTAAATGACAAGTTGTTACATAGTTTTAAAAATAAAAATACAATAGTACCTTCATATTTACTATTGGGTCAATTGTTGGAAGAGGTCAGGATCCTGGCATAACTTGAAAATTATTCCAACTAAATTTTTTATCAGCTTATATTTTTGTTGTAAAGCACCCAGTTTCATTCTTATAGATATATCTGTAATTTACCATCATTACATTACATTGGTCATTTTTCCATTTTTTGCTGCTTAAATAATCTAAAAACCAAAATGTAATACGTTTTAAAGCTTTGTTATAGTTTGTCCAAGCTAACATTTTTAGGTTGGCAATGCGAATATCCCTACATATTAGTAAATTTTGTTTTTCAGATTTAAGTTGGCTGATATAAGAATTTTAGTCAGGACCGTACTGAGGAAGGGAGTTTCAAAATTTTAATACTTTAAATTGTTGTTAGATTACAATAACTAAATTCATCAGTATTTTTTCTTGGTGTTTATATATTTGCATAAATTGTGAAAGCTTAATGTCTGGCCTTAATATTTTATTAAAAATTATCATTTTCGCTATGTAGTGCAGATTAATAGTTATTTATTAAGTGTTTGTTATTTAGAAATAGTTTACACTATTTTACACTTTTTGTACACACTTAGTCCTTAAATACACCTTCAATTAGAGCACTTAGGTACGTAAAAAAAAAGTTAAATAGTGTACACTGTACACTATTTCTGAATATCAAACAGACCTGTTATGTTTTGTTACATTTGCAGGAAAACTCTTTACAGTTGAATTGAAATATCCTGATAAAATATCTCACCATAAGGGATGGTTTAGTATCCCTTATTATGCAAATTTACAATTTTTAAAGATGCCCAAAGATAAGTTGATTTATTTCATCTGATATAACTTCATTAGATGCTTCCTATATTAAATTATAAAATAAATAAAACAAAACAGTAATAATCATTTATTTATTCAGAGTATCATTAACGCAATACATTTATCAAAAACGTTGGAAGGTCGTGTTTAAGGCTTTAGAAGTGGCAGTGTCCACCAGGGGTTTTTATGAAAAAAGCAAACTATGTAATGACGAAAGAAAAATGTATGCAATCTGCATGCAGCCATGCAGCAGATACTAGTCTGGACACTTTTAAGATAAGAGAGCAGGCAAAGTGGAAGGTTTGGCGTTTTAGCAGCCGGACTGTAATTGGATGCTTGTGAGTTCAAGAATTTTGGCAACTACTGTGGCCATATTGATGTAATGGGGTCCGGTGTAGTTTAGCTCCATTCGATTTGAAAAAATAAATATTACAGATAAAAAGAACACATTTTGTTTAGTAGATTTCCAAAAGAAAAAATCCGAAAAAATGCATTTTTGCAGAGAAAAATGAAATTAAAAGTCGAAAAAAATACTATGTTTTTAGGTTAAGTAAAAGACCAGAATTTGCGACGTTGTCGAATCAAAAAAAAATTGTTCGACGGCGCATTTATGATAAAGAAATTTTACAATTTAATGAGGAAAACCTAACGACAACTAACCAAAACTAGGTAATAGTTTGAAAGTTGTTGTTGGTTAGTTCTGATTTGTTGTTTCTATAAAAAAAACTTCATTTCTGGTAAATAAAATAAAAAAAAAATAAAATAATCTTTATTGTATCGACAGATTCACATACAAAGGTGGAAAGTACCGCCAGGCGTATTTTAATAACCACCAAAAAACTTATTAACTAAAAAAGTCATAACAAAACTAGAAATATACAAAAACAGGAACAATAAATAAACATAGATGCCTACAACAATAACCTATTCACCGACACGTGTTTGCGTATTTTAGACTTAAAAACAGGTACACTTGAGCTTTTAAAACTAAGGGGTAATGAGTTGTAAATTTGAGGTGTAAGATATAGAAAACATGACTTAAAAAATTCTGTTCTGTGATGCGGTATAGAGATCGCATCTCCGAAGCGAATGTTCACTTGGTGAGTGTCTCTATAAGTTATAAGTTCAGTAAGATATTGTGGCTCTTTTAGCGTTATTACTTTGTGTATAAGGCAACTCATATGAACATAGCGCTTCTGTGCCATATTGTGGTGAAATAGCTCCACAACATGTTGACTTACATGATCCCTACGTGACAAACTTTTTACATACCTAACACAAGAGTTCTGCACTTTTTGGATTTTGTATTTATTATAATTTGTTAAGAAAGGTCCATATACAACATCAAGATAGCCCGGTATTGAAAGTACCAAGCTATCCGTAAGCAACCTTTTGATATTACAGGGAAGAAGACTTTTGAATTCATACAATGATTTAAGTTTATAATATGATCTCTGACAAATCTTGTTAACATGTGCGTTAAAAGTCAGCTTACTATCCATATACAAACCAAGATTCCTCACTTCATTAGTCCACTGTATGTCAACACCATCCAGTTTAATGTGCAAATCTGAAACATTTATGTCCTTTCGAGAGTACAGAATTGCTTGTGTTTTACTAGGATTTATGAGCAGAATTGCAGATGCCCAGCTCGAAATATTGTTTAAGTCAGTATTAATTAGATTTATGCTATCTGGTAGATTGTGTATCGAGCTGGGGAGATATATCTGCAAATCATCCGCATACATATGGTATTTACAATGTTTAATATGGCCAACAAGGTCCGAGGCGAAAATCGTAAAAGAAGTGGCCCAGAACAGATCCTGTGGGACACCCTCTCCACAACCCTCCAATCAGACCGCACCAACCCATCATCAGCCATCAGTCTGACTGCCTGCTGCCTATGGTGCAGGTAACTGTCAAACCATCCATTAGCATTCATTTTATAATAGGTCAATTTAGCTAGTAATAAATCTATATTTAAACTGTCAAAAGCCTTGGTCATATCTATCATGACAGAAGGACAGCATTGCCCCTGATCAAAAGCCAATGATATATCACTAGTGATTTTTAAAAGTGCTGTTGCACAGCTACAGTAGTCTACAAAACCTGATTGAAATTTAGGGATTATACCTTATCAGACAGATATTCAGTGGCTTGACATCTGACTAGTTTTTCTAAGATTCTTGATGGTGCTGGTGTTATACTGATTGGTCTCAATTCATTAAAACTCGAGGGATTATTTACCTTAGGCCAGGTGTGACAAGAGCCATTTTCCAAACATCAGGTACAGAACCAGTTTCAATAGAAAAAATTAATTATATTAATTAGAGGTTTAAGGCAGTAAGGCATGCAAGCCTTAAGCATTTTTATAGAAATTTCATCAATGCCAACCGCATTACTTTTGATGCTGTTGAGATATGTTAGTACTTGTCCTCTGTAGCAAATCTTAGTATAAATGGCTCCCAAGAAACAGTTGTACTGAGAAAACCATTTAACAGTTCCCGATCTATATTTGTTTGTGGTGTACTATCCAAAAATGATTATTGATTAAATTAGGTTCCTTTAGTTCACTTGTAATATCTTTATGTGTTTTATTAGTAATTTTCCAGCTGGAAATTTTCTCCCAGTATTGTTTGCTTTTGTTTCTTTTTGTACAGCTTTTAATTTCCATAGAATAGTAGGCTTTTTTCTCAGCTTTCACAGCAAATGCTACATAACTTTTGACTTGGATATAATAATTTCTACTTTCAATTGAATTTAAAGTTTTAAATTTGCGAAAAGCCTTGTGTTTAAGTTCAATCATTTTTTTTAAATTATATGTTAACCAGGGCGGTCTTGGTTTTCTCAGTCTAACTATTTTAGGTGGACAGTAAACATCAAACAAAGACAGTAATCTATCATTAAAAATATTTACCTTACAATTAATATCAGTATTAGAGGTATAGAGATCATGCCAGTCAATACTCTGTAGATCACTCTGAAACTGCTCAGAGTGTACCATTTTTAAACTTCTACTTTTTATAAGAGTAGTAGGTTTTTTAATTCTATCACATTTTATTTTGCAAAAAACAGCCTCATGGTCAGTCTGAATGGGGTCACATGGCAGAACACCACCATCCACAACTAGTTCTTTTTTGTTTATTAAGATTAAGTCAATAAGAGATTGATTATTGGGAGTAATTCTAGTAGGGTTAGTAATAATTTGATACAAATTAAAGGTTTTAAGAATATCACAGAAAAATCCATATTCTACGCTGTCTGGGCACAAAAAATTTACATTAAAATCCCCCGTACAAAGACATATGTCATACTTGCATATAAGTTCCGGCATCACATCATATAAACATTGTAACTCAGTATATGGAACTGACGGTGGTCTATACACTACACCTACAGCAACAGATAGTTTATTGCACTTCAGGGACAGCCACAGTTGGTCCATGCCATTATTGAATTCTGTGATTTGAAGTACTGACACAGCTTTAAGTTCCGTGTGAATATATGCAGCCACACCTCCTCCTCTACCATTCCGATCCTTTCTATAGAGCTGATATTTGTCAATAGTATACAATTCAGATGGTATATCACTAGTCAACCATGTCTCGGAAATGGTAACAATATCATAGTTAGTGTTCTGAACAAATTCTCTAATGTCTGAGAATTTGTTACACATTGACCAGGGGTTTATATGAATTATGTTAAGTGAATTATTAGTGATCTTCTCTTGCGTTTGCGATATGGTAAAGTGGTTATGGTTGTGACCAGTAGGGGGCACCCTAGATGACTTAATAAGTGGCTTCTCCACTTCTTCGATTATGGTGGCTTCGAAAAAACACAAATTTTTTTACGCTGACACCCTCTATCCAATTCTTAGGGTCTAACAAGTCATCAAGAAGATCAGCTCTGGCTTCGATGCGAAAGCAGCAATATTCACCAGACCTAACGGACATTTTTTCAATTTTAAACTCTTCGTTATCACCAAAGGTAGATTTTAAGTAGCAAAGCAGATCAGCCTCGCCAGTAGACAAACTTAATCTGCTCACTGCAATCGAGGATTTTTTTACAATTTTAGCGGCGGAGATAGCTGATGAGGTACCATCTCTAACACCAATTATTGGAGTTACTCTATGTAACTTTGAGTTCTGAGCCTTCCTTATCTGACCATTCATTTCGCTCTGAGAGTTGCCGCTATTCCTAGTGTCATTGGACACACGAGAAGCGACACCAATAATGTTCTCTGAACTAGAAGGTACAGAGGAGATTCTCAGAGATGTTTTTTTATCAGATCCAGTCTTTGATAAATTTACTTTTTCCCTATTAACAAGGTTAATAGGATCAATAGGATTGGAGGTACCCTGACTAACGCTAGAAGAAGAATGACCCAGTGCAGCACCACTGGGGAAAGCTAAGTGGATAAGCTGAATATTTGACTCTCGCAGATCAGTAACCTGTCGAGTTAGGTGTTCAATACTGGTCTTCATATCCAACTCAGCAGCCTTAAAAACATCCAACTTGTTTTCTATCTGATCGCTCAAATTTCTAAGAAAAGAGTCAAACTCAAGGCGCATCTGATCTTGAAACGCCGGCATAGCACTGCTCAAGTCTTTATTATTTCCTTTTACGGAGTCTTTGCAGGAAGTACAAGCAAACATCATCACCCTTGATTTTAATTGGGTTACCTGGGCCTCTGATGTTGAAAATTTTGAGCATGTTACGCAAAACACCAAGTTGCAAAAGTCACAAATAATCTTATACCTGACTTCCTTATCACTTAACTCTTTATGACACTCTGAGCAAGACATTGTCGTCTCTTACAGGTGAAACGTACTATATTTAGTCTTAAAAGTTAAGAAATCAGTGAATTCCACACAGGAAACGCACTATAGATTTATTCTTTATTTTTTGTCGATTTAAAGATTTATTCCTTATCTTTTGTCGATTTAAAAGAAATTTAAAAAATGGAGATGGTCATCAATATTTGACTGAGAAACTAAACGAAATTAACACTATTTTAACACTATATAAGCTTCCGCGGATCAATAAAAATTGACCGGAATAACGTAGGGACAACAACACAGGGTGTGTGCGCGTTTACGGGTTTAAATTAAGTCTAAAAACACTCTAAACAATTAACTTATCCGGACTAAACAAAAACACGTCTACGTTCGACGACACACAGGCATAAATGGGAAAAAAACAACCTTCAATAATAACAAATTATTAGAAAACATCTGGCAACATTGGTTTTTTAAGGAGGAAATCCTAAACAAAATGACATCGTATCATCTCTTTTTGTAGGTATTCTTTCTCACTTTTTTCGTGCTGGTCAGCCATATTACTTTAGTATATTTTATATGGGAAATAAAGAAATTATTTTATTTTGTGTTAATATGAGTGAAAAATTAATTTTTTCAGACCCTATGTGTTTTATAATGGTGTAACAAATAACTGAAAAAAAAATTATATCAAAATATTGCTGTTTAAAAATGGAGCTAAAGTTCACCGTAGCCGATGTAATGTGTTTAAATGAAATAGTCATTTAATATTTAGTTTTTTATTAAAAGCCGTAAGGTAGTTTAATAAAGAAAAGCTAAAAAGTAAAAAGGTCCCATAAAATAGGGAATGTCTTATTATTTTTAAATATATACCATTTCAATAGCATTGAATTCACAATGATATGGATGCAAGCGCAGCACTTGATGACCACCCTCCTAAATAAGAGCATCAACGACATAAGATTTGGGAGACTTTGGTAGGCGCTGAATCAAGCACTACAAAATCTATTTTGTCGCCGATTTTGCAAAAGGAATATTTCGGTTTTTTAACCATTTAACCATATTTTCTTTCTTCCCGCCACTAAATGGCCAGTTTTCCAACAACCGACTATGGTAGCTGGCATTACCTAAAATGACTAATGAAGGCCTTTTCAAATTAGGTAGTAGATCATCTCTAACCCATTTCTCAAAATTTTCAGCTTTCATCTCGCCATGGTAATCTCCTGTTTTTGTTTTAGATTTAAAACTTCTACTGGCAGCATCAACAAATCCTTTTTCTGAACCAGCATGTAGAATAATGTATCTAAGGAAAATAAAAGTATTTCGTTAGTTTTTTAATTAAATATACTTTAATGTTTCATAAGAATGCAGCAAGTGTGTCCTGTAGTTTAATGTTCTCTAAGAGCTACAGGTTTAATCATATGCCCTATGTATGAAAGAGACCCTAACTGAGGTATCTACCGAATCTGTCATATATGTGTATTTTTCTCAGGATACCCCTTATGCTTAAAGTCTAAGTGCTTACATACTATGAGTGTTTAGAGTGAAGTCAGATGTAAATTACTTATAAGATTTCGTAGTCTCGAAACTCTAGAGATGAAGGTGCGGAAAAAGTGGGAAATGTGAAGTGGACAATAAAGGGATGCATGTGAGTAGACTTTTAATTTGCTCTAATTGGGATATACAAAAGAAGGAATTATGACAGCTAATGCTTCGGAGCAGAAGCTGTAAAAATATTCCTAAAAGAGAAACAAGTCTTCTACAGCTTGTCGGTGTGCAAGAGGAAACTTTTTTGTAAAACTGTGATAATTTATAAGGCAAAACAAAATTTTATTAGAGGATTGTAAAAGTGCTTTACCTTGTGATTAAAAAAAAAATGGGCTCTTTAATTTTTCCTTAAGTGTAGGAAAGTACATTTCTTTTCTAGCATATAATTAGTCATTAGAATGTTTTACCTTTCCACTAAAATATACATCGTCATCCTGCCAAGACCTGCGGAGCTGTTCGAGAAGATCCAGGTTTCATCGAAAACACCCAAAGATTTTTATTTTCTCCTAAATCTTCATTTTCCATAAAACCTTTGAAAATTCCTTCTCATGCGTTGCAAATTTGGTTTTTCCATTAAGCCTAAAGTTACTTATAAATTTCATATTTTGCTTCTTATATTGTCAGCAACTGCCACTATGTGAACCTAAAAAATACTTTCATAAATATATTTAAATCTTAAAATATTTGGCACATCTGAGGATGTATTTTTAGATTATGATACTCTTAAAACGAGTTATTTTACGTTTTGCAAGATCACTATTCTGATAGCATCACTTTTCAAAAAATATTTATTAGGTTATATTTTCTTACCTCCGACTCATCACAGCTCTGAAGTGGGTTTCGAAGCTTTTCCAAACTGGAATTACAGTAATCATTGTGATTTATACACTAAAAAATATCTATTCTAGTGGTTTTTTCTTAAAACCAATAAAAATAAAAACTTAGTTCAAAATAAAATAAATTATTAAATATAAAAAATGTCAAATAGTCCACACAAAAAAAATAAAAACACTGCAGAGTAATCTCTAATCTCACTAATTACTTTAAAACACGAAATAACACACCCAAACACAAGAAAAAATTTAATACAAAAATTGAAACGCCGTTAATCCTTACTGGGCGATTTACGCAATCAGCTGATTTTGACGTTGAATCTAGTAATTTTTGTTTTTGAACATGTAAGCCAATACAAAAATGTTAGCTTGGATAAACTATAGGAAATATTCCATAAAAAACATGTAAGCTTAAAGTAATGCTAAATAAATAAATTTGTTTAACTTACCTATACGTAGTTTTTTAGGCCTGTGGATATCACAGATTATCTATATAAATTAAAAAAAGTGGATATTTTCTAGTACTATAGAAACAAAATTGCAGATTTTTTATTTTAAAACCTGTTTTTATGAAAAATTTTAAAAAAGTAAGGAGGTTAAAAATAAAATAGAGAAATTTGACGTTTGACTTTGATGCAAAACTTTTTTGTCGACTGTGAAGCTAGCACAATCTGTGATTAACGTTGTCGAAATCGGTCATTTATGAAAGCCATTTCGGAATAACGTTTTACGTCAGCTCTTATGTGATTTTTAGGACTACGTGAGCTGTAGTAAAAGATAAGGGATCACTAAATAACAAACAGACCTGCCATCTTAGAAATAGGTATCGATATTTTTTGCTAAGTTTTTCAAGCATATACCTTCTAGAGGCAGCCTTGCCGCTCAGTCGTGCGAACAAGCGTGCCAGACAGAAAAAAGAATAGGTCTATAACCTTTTTCTCGCGCTCCAGACTGCTTATTCACCGTTCTGCGTGCTGATTGGTCAGTAGGTATATGCTCGAACCTTAGTTGTGGTTAGGGTATAACCTTTCTCTCTAGCTTCGCGTGCTGATTGTTCGACGGCCCCGCCAATATTAAAAAGTTTTCGCTGACCAATCAGCACGTTAAGAAAGAAAATAGGTTGTTCGCAGTATCTTTGAGTAGATATATGCTCAAAGCATATACCTACTAAAGGCAGACTTGCTACTTGGCCGTGCAAACAAGCGTGCGATGCAAAAGGAAAATATTTCTCTGTCGCTTTACGTGTTGATATTTTTCGGCATTAAGTTTTTAGTATTAGCGGAAGAACGGGGATACCCATATTTTCCTTTTCACTCGCACGCTTGTTTGCACGGCCAAGTAGCAAGTCTGCCCCTAGTCTTTCCTTGCAAACACGTGTGCGAGTGAAAAAAAATATAAGGGTATATTATTTCTCTATAGCTAATATTGTTTGGAGTTCCCGCTTATATTAAAAAGTTATCGCTGACCAATCAGCACATGGAGCAAGAGAGAAAGAGGTTGTTCGCACGGCCATAGGTGGCCATAGTTTGTACGGCCAAGCGGAAAGGCTATCTCTCTATATGCTTAAAGCATATACTACTGCTGTGCCGTGCGAACAAGCGTGCGAGAAAGTGAATAGGGGTACAACTTTTCTCTCTCGCTTCGCGTGCTAATATTGGTCGGTAGAAACTTTTCCATATTAGCGGGGCGGCGCAGTGAGAGAGAAAGATAATATCCTTATTTTCTTTTTTACTCGCAGGCTTGTTTGCATGACCAAGCGGCAAGGCTGCCTCTTGTAGATATATGCTCGGAGATACTCAGCTGTAAGCCCAGAATCTGTAAGCATATACCTTCTAGGCCGTGCGAGAAAGTAGATAAGGGTACAATCTTTTCTTTCGCTTCGCGTGGTTGACGGAAACTTTTGAATATTGGAGAAGCAGTCGACAAATATTAGCACGCGAAGCGAGAGAGAAAGGTTATACCGTTATTTTATTTTTATCTGGTACGCTTATTTGCATAGTCAAGCGGCAATGCTAACGTTAGTAGGTGTAATCTGAAAGCTTAGTATCAAATAAACTGGACGTACCTAGAGGAAGCCTTGCCGTTCGGCCGTGCAAACAGCGTGATTGGGAGAAAGATAGAGAAGAACAAGTTTAGTTCTTTTCCCTTTCTCCCAGCGTGCTGATTGGTGGACGGGAAGGGATATATTATTTTTTTTCTTTCACACGAGTAGAGGTAGATGGTATGTTTGGCATCATCCCAATCCGGATTAGCTTTATATCTTAATATCTCTGACGTAATTAAATATTTAGGAATCTTGTGTGACGCGTTATTTAGGGCGTGGCCAATACTATCTGTCAAATGTCAACTGTCACCTGTCAAATGTCACCTGTCACCTGTCATATTTCGCGAACCACGTGACTTTGGAAATTTAGCTTACGTGAACGAGTTACATCTTAGGGTCTTACGCAAGCGCTAAAAAAATGGCGTCTGTCACCTGTCAAATGCCACCTGTCAACTGTCATATTTCGCGAACCACGTGACTTAGGAAATTTAGCTTACGTGGATGAGATGTATCTTAGAGTCTTACGCAGACATTAAAATAATGGCGGTGATCAAATGTCACTTGTCAAATGTCTAACCTAACATGTGGGGAGGGGCCCCCCTGCGCTTAAGCACCGGGCCCTGGGTGTAGACCTAGGGCTTAGACGCGGGGTGAAGAGCCTTAAGAGTTAAATTCTAAACTTTCAAAAGACTTTATATAGAATATTAATATTATTATTAAAAAGAACACTTAATAATTTTATTTGGTCCGCCTATGACTAACTATAGCAGCTATTAAAAATAAAATTATTAAATAAGGTAAAATTCTTATCGCGTCAAAACGGAGACAGCTTCCTGTTGGCAATTAAAATATTATTCCACAACTAACCACAACGCAAATAAGTAAAATTCTTATCGCGCCAAAAACGGAAACAGCATCCTGTTGACAATTAAAATATTATTTCACAACGAAAATTCCAGAACACATGTTTGCGAGTATAAATAGCTGAATATACGATTAAAAACAACATATCGTCAGTTACACTCGTCCTCGATAGTGCTCCTGAATATAATTATTTTATTAAATTTTAAACTTTTTAGACTTTGTGCATTATTTTTTGTGAAAAGTGATTTTTATTTTACAATCGTAAGTACTTAGATTTATTTATTGCTTAAAACCTATTTTCTTATAATTACACATAGTTAAATACAAGTTCTTATTTTTATTAGTATTAGTAATTTATTTATTAAAAATATTAAAAACACCCGCTAAATCTTTAAAACTATTATTTTTGAAAGTTCTTTTATTTTAGTTATACATTACTTATTAATATTAAACATTATCAAAAATTTATTAATAATACCCATTCTGCAATAATATATGAAATTAATAAGACTCAAAAACTACATACCAATCGTAAGTACTTAGTTTTATTGCTTAAAAACCATTTTTCCTTATAATTACACATAGTTAAATACAAGTTCGTATTTTTATTAGTGTTAGTAATTTTTATATCACAAACGCGTATTAAAACTTTAAAACTATTATTTTTGCTGATTTTATATTATCTATACATAAATTTCCTATTAATACCAAAATTTATTAGAATAATATTGTTAAACACTGAATATTTCCCTAAAATGATTAGGTAGTACATGTATTACCGGCAAACAGCGTAAAACCGTTTTAAAATTATTTTTAGATGTTTTTTACATCAGCTATACATATTACTTGTATTAATATTAAAATTTATCGAAAACCTATTAATAATAACCATTCTAAAGTCTGTCCAAGCTAACATTTTTAGGTTGGCAATGCGAATATCCCTACATGTTAGTAAATTTTGTTTTTCAGATTTAAGTTGGCTGATCTAAGAATTTTAGTCAGGACCGTACTGAGGAAAGGGAGTTTTAAAATTTTAATATCTTAAAAAAAAATTTGTGAGATTACAATAACTAAATTTTTATTAAAAATTATCATTTTCGCTAAGATACAAAATAAAAAGTTCCGTTTCTGCTACATGGAAAAGAACTTGAGGAATCTGAAGCAGTGTCTATTTTTTTATTGCCTTACTGACAATAGAACGAGCCTATATAGTGCAGATTAATAGTTATTTGTTAAGTGTTTATTATTTAGAAATAGTTTACACTATTTTACACTTTTTGTACACAATTAGTCCTAAAATAAACCTTCAATAAGAACTCTTAGGTACGTAAAAAAAGTGAAATAGTGTACATTATTTCTGAATAACAGACCTGTTATGTTTTGTTATATTTGCAGGAAAACTCTTAATTTCACAGTTGCATTGAAATATCCTGATAAAATATCTCACTATAAGGGATATTTCAATATCCCTTATTATGCAATTTTACTATTTTTTAAAGATGCCTGAAGATAAGTCGATTTATTTCATCTGATATAACTTCTTTAGCTGCTTCCTATATTAAATAATAAAATAAATAAAACAGAACAGTAATAATCATTTATTTATTCAAAGTATCATTAACACAATAAGATGCTTATATTTTATAAAATAAATTGTAACAAAAACGTTGAAGGTCGTGTTTTAGGCTTTAGAAATGGCAGTGTCCATCAGGGGTTTTATGAGAAAAGCAAATGTATGCAATGACGAAAGAAAAACGTATGCAATCTGCACGACGCAGATACTAGTCTAGGCACTTTTAAGATAAGGGAGCAGACAAAGTGGGAGGTTTGTCGTTTTAGCAGCTGGACTGTTGATGGATGCTTGTGAGTCCAATGCTTTTGGCAACTACGTGGACATTGATGTAATGTGTTTAAATGAAATATTCAGTTAATATTTAGTTTTTTATCAAAAGCATTAAGGTGGTTTAATAAAGAAAAGCTTAAAAGTAGATAACTTGTAAATGATTTTTTTGTACCATTTACCTTATTAATATATTAATAATCTGGGTCCCATAAAATAGGGAAAAAATTGCAGTCGAAGCTGTCTTATTTTTTTTTTAATTTTACCTAAATAATTATGTACCATGAATATTGTTGTTTCATTGTTGATGCAATGGTGACGGTAACATATTTGTATAAATACAACATCATATATAACACTAAAATATTTGTTTGCTCGGTCTCCAGTTATATTGAATTTACAGTAGGATAAAATCCTGCAGATATTTTTATTATTAATTATAAGAAACTTAAGGGTTACTTTTAATACAATCTATAAATATGGGTACAGTGAGAGTTGTAGTTTCCAACAGAACAGGATTATTTTTCTTTACAGCATTAACTCTCTGATGAATCGTCATCATCACCATCAGTGTCGACCTCAATAACTAAGGGCTCCACTGAAGAAATTATTTGTTTTTCTTTCTCCCAAAAGGTTTTAATTATTTCTTTTACATGCCTTACGTAGTTGGCCCAATTTTCCGGCTTAACTTGGCTAAGTGCCATTTCCCAAGTCTTTAAGACATCTTTCGAGCCAAGAATTAATTCATCATATGCACGTTTTCCTTGACTCCATACCATTTCAATAGCATTAAATTCGCAATGATATGGAGGCAAGCGCAGCACTTGATGACCAGCCTCCTGAATAAGAGCATCAACAACATAAGATTTGGGAGGCTTTGGTAGGCGCTGAATCAAGCACCACAAAATCTTTTTTGTCGCCGATGTTTCAAAAGGAATATTACGTTCTTCTAACCATTTAACCATATTTTCTTTTTTCCAGCCACTATTTGGCCAGTTTTCCAACAACCTACTATGGTAACTGGCATTATCTAAAATGACTAATGAAGGATTTTTAAAATAAGGTAGTAGGTCATCTCTAACCCACTTCTCAAAATTTTCAGCATTCATCTCGCCATGGTAATCTCCTGTTTTGGTTCTTGATTTAAAAATTCTACTGGCACCATCAACAAATCCTTTTTCGGAACCAGCATGTAGAATAATGTATCTAAGGAAAATATAAGTATTTTAATAGTGATTAAATTAAATATACTTTAATGTTTCATAAGAAAGCAGTAAGTGTGTTTTGTAGTTTAATGTTGTCTAAGAGCTACAAGTTTAATCATATGTCCTATGTATGAATGAGACCCTAACCACAGCTTACCCTAACTGAGGTATCTACTGAATCTGTCATATATTTATTTTTTCTCAAGATACCCCTTATGCTTGAAGTGTAAGTGTTCACATACCACAAGTGTCTAGATTGAAGTCAGAGGTACATTACTCATAAGGGACTTAAATATATTTAGATTTCGTAGTCTCGAAACCCTAGAGATGAAGGTGCGAAAAGGATGAAAAATGTGAGGTGGACAATAAAGGGATGCACCTGAGCAAACATTCAATTTGCTATAATTAGGATAAGCAAAAAAAGGAATTACGAGAGCTAATGCTTCGGAGCAGAAGCTGTGAAAATATTCATAAAAAAGAAACAGGTCTTCTACAGCTTGTCGATGTGCAAGAGGAAGCTTTTTATAAAACTGTGATTATTTATAAGGCAGAACAAAATTTTATTAGAGGATTGTAAAAGTGCTTCACCCACCGTAATTTAAAAAAAGTGGGCCCTTTAATTTTGCCTTAAGTGTAGGAAAGTACTTTTTTTCTAGCTTATAATAAGTGATGGGAATGTTTTACCTTTCCACTAAAATATAATTTTTTAAAGATTAATTTGCATTTTAAGTAAGTCTAGCTAAAGTAATTACCGAGCTCCTTCACCAGATGTTTTTCTGACAGATCTTATATCGTCATCCTGCCAAGACCTGCGAAAAGAGCCGTTGGAGAAAATCCAGGTTTCATCCAGAAATACGCACAGATTTTTGTTTTCTCCCAAATCTTCATTTTCCATAATTTTTTTCAAAATTCCCTTCTCATGCGTTGCACAGTTGGTTTTTCCATTAAGCTTCGCCTGTTTGAATCCTTTTTGTAGGAAAAACCAAGGTTTTTAGAACCTGGGCAAGGCTGCTCCTACAGTTAAAATATTTCTGTTTCTCCACTAGGCTAGCATGAAGAGTGTCTAATGTAACAGGTAAACCTAAGCAAAAACCATACAATATTAATGAAACCTTCAAAATTACTGTGTGGCCTCGTATTCTGTCCAGGAATAATATTATTATTTTAAATTGTGCTTTTTAATTGCAAAAAAATATTGAACTACTGACATTGATGGTCCTAAACAATCATCTTAGAGATGATTTTTAAGATTCTTGTCCACATTCGCCATTTTTTTGTATTAATTCATTTACCTTAGAGGCCATCCATAAATTACGTTACACAAATTTCATGATTTTTTCACCCCCCCCTCTCCCCGTCCCTGTCACATTTATGAGACTTCCTTCCCCTAGTGTGACGTCACACATTTTAAGATTTTACATATAATCAAAACTTATATAAATAATAAGCACATAGAAAGAGTTGGTACAATTCTTGGGGTTTTCATCTACATTTAAGTTTTGCGTTTTAATAATTTAGATTTTTACATGTGACGTCACAAAGCTGATGACCCCCCCATACCCCTTGTCACACAATGTCACAATCCTCTACACCCTCCCCCATACGTAATTTATGGATGGCCCCTTATCTATTTTTTTAAATAATAACAAAAACATCTTTTTTTACCCAATTACCCAGTTTTCAAAAACAAGTAATACATTACTTTTTAAATTAATACGGGGAGTAAATTATGCAAGTTATTTCAAAATCATTAATAAATCTTGAGTTGGGCTTGTATAAAATTATAACTGACAATATTAACCTAAAAAAAAATAAGTACCTTGTCCTAGAACAGATGCAATTGTTAGAATTTTAGAAAACATAAAAGATGCTTAAAATATTAAACCCAAAATTAAAATTTCGATTTCCCAAATTTTGAAACATTTTAAAATTCTGTAGATACCATAACTTTCTGTGACCATGTTTAGAATGTTCTAAAAATAAGTAATGCTTTAATATATCAGCTTGCCAGTATATATCTTCAAAAGTACAAATTGTGTGACTATAGGTACCCATCAAAGCTGTTTCTTCTCAAATGTCTGTGTGTATGTCCACGGCTAATAGATTATTATTTGGAAAAAGAAAACCAATACACCAAAAATGAAATACAAAAACTGTGACCAGCACCCCTCCAAAAATACTTGGTGTTGTTAACTAATATTATATGTAAGAATATCATAATGAGGTAAAGAAAAAATTAAATTTTATATTCCAAGCCCAAAAGCTTAGCTGTCTTACCTTATACCTGTTTTAAAAATAAATTTATCATTTTCATACTTATGCAAAACCGTACAAGTAGTTCCTTTTCACAAATCTAAAAGAAAAAAACAAACTTTGCAGCCCACATCTAGGAAGTTGCCTTGTGTAGATGATCAACCCGAATTCTTCGTTGAAGGCTGTAGAAATAAAAATTTAAATTAAAAATAAATATTAGTTGCGGCAGTTAAATACCTACTCACTTTTAACATACATGTCATATATTTCATGACGAATTTCGTAGCCAACAGAGTTGCTGACATCAGTAGCTGGCTTGGTCCTTTTTCTTTTAAGAGTACTTATAATGTCTCCACAAGGTCCATCCTTATATTTTTTTACATTAGCAAGACTAACACCAGTTGCAGCAGACATTATCTAAAATAAATAGTAGGTACCTATGTATTATGTATGTACATATTTTATCTTATTTATTTATATTGTTACTCAAAACTCATTTAAAGATTTTTGCCATGCAAGTATAATTCAGTTTTAGACAAAATATATACAGTGAGAGCCTTATTTGCAGCATATGGAAAACAGCCAAATCATGCTTTTTTATGTAATTAGCTTTTAATCCTGTACTATTTTCTGCTGCCCTAAAAACAATGACTTTATACATTTTTTACATTGTAGGGTCACATTTTCATACTTTTTGAAAACTCTGTATAATTCACATGGCTCATACTGTATGTGTATACTGGGTATGTCACAATGAGCTACTATTAAAACTCTGTGGAGAAGGATATTTAATAGATTTTAGATTATATCTTGTCTAATGTGTATGTTCTTCATATAAAATAGAATCAGTGTGCCAGGTTGCTGGTAGTTAAGAAAGCAGATACTACTGGTTATTATGATAACCAGTAAAACAAGCCCAATCATTTTATTTTATTTCAGGTATGCACACTAGAAAACATAAAGCCCCTTCGTATCTACATTCTCTTTTTCAATTGTTCTAAGGAAGCTTATTGTGACAAATCCAGCATACTTAATAATATAATTTTTAGAAAAAAAAAGTTAATCACAATAATTAACAAGTTACGAGTGGGTTTTCTTAACAAACAAAAAATTTAAAAAAATGAATTGCTAATCCTATTTCTGTTGTATTTTATATACGTAAATACATACATAAAAAAAAAATTAAATATAATGGATTTTAGAACATAAAACAAACAAAATACTTACTTGAAGAGCAGCATTTTCATCGCCCACAAAGTGAGTTTTAAAAACTTAAAAACATTGTGTAGCATCTTCTGAGCAGTACTATTCCCCTGCACGTACAAGTGATGAGTTGCAGACTAAAACAATTTTATAAATCCCATTGTAAATAAACAGCATAGCAAAGCATAGCAACTCACAAGCTAAACTAAAAACTAGCAACAGCTTTTCACTGGGCAAGTAAAACACAACATCATTACTTTTTTAAAGGCCCCACTGCAGGGGCAAGCGATATCACTGAGAAGGGACTAAGCTAAATAGTAGGCATGAAGCATGCATGCTTTACTTTATTCTTTAAGATTTGCTAGTTGCAATTATAATATCTTATTTCATACTTGTATTGATTTGACTTAGTGTTTGCAAAGTTAACGAGTCAAAAATAACTTCATTTTGTTGGCTTTTCTACAAAATATTAAGTAACACAATTTTCTGGTCTTTTAGCATTTTAAAACTTAAGTTATTTATAAATTTTATATTTTGCTTTCAACTTACATTGTCAGCAGCTGCCACTATGTTTTGCAAATGGGAATTATCCTCTGCTGCATGACTAGGATCCTAAAAAAATACATACATAAATTTATTTACAACATTTAGCACATCTGAGGATGTCTTTTTGGATTATGAAACTACTAAAACAAGTAATTTTACCTTATGCAAGATCACTATTGCATATATATTAAGTTATATTTTCATACCTTCGACTGATGATCACAGCTCTGAAGTGGGTTTAGAAGCTTTTTCGAACTGGAAATACAGTAATCACTGTGATCCATATTCTAAAAAATATCTATTCTAATGGTTTTTTTCTTTAAACCAATAAAAATAACTTAAAACTTACTACAAAATAAAATAAATTATGTAATATTAAAAAATGTCAAATAGTCTACACCAAAATATAAAAACACTGCACAATAATCTTTAATCTGACTAATTACTTTTAAACACGAAATAACACAACCAAACACAAGAAAAATTTAACAAGAAAATTGAAACTCCTTTAATCCATTACTGGGGGATAAGCATCAATCAGCTGATTTTGACGCTGAGTCTAGTGATTTTTGTTTTTGGAACAGCCTGATTCATGTAAGCCAACGCAAAAATGTTAGCTTGGATAAACTATACATGTTTTTCAAAAAATATTATATTTTTTAATATATCCAAGTATCAAAAAACTTTTTTTTAAAATATCATTTTATGAAAGATCGTTATCAGTCGGGATGGCGAAGCCACTTTTCACGCTATTTGCGCAAGTTTTTTTCTAACAGTTTCTTCAAAAAACGACTTTTAATCATCTGCGCACCTTTTTCAAAGGTCCTTATATGTTCTTCGCTTATAACTCAGCTCCTATTTACCGAATCAATACCGTTCTTTCGCTAAATGAATTAGGATATTAAAATGCACATTTTATTTGAGAAAATTTATTATTTACATAAGGCCCTTTGGTAATACTATGTATATCTTTTGTATTTATGAACCGATTGAAATATTTCTTTTTAATATGGTTTAGGATGTTAAAACATACATATTAGTTGATTAAATTTATTATTTGCATAAAGCCCTTTTGACCTCCATATCTATAACTTGTTTATTTATGAACCGATTGAAATATTTCTTTTTTAATATGGTTTAGGATGTTAAAACATGCATATTAGTTGATTAAATTTATTATTTGCATAAAGCCCTTTTGGCTTCCATATCTATAACTTGTTTATTTATTATCCGATTGAAATAATTCTTTTTTAATATGATTTAGGATGTTAAAACATACATAATAGCTGCTTAAATTTATTATTTACATACAGCCCTTCTGGTAAAACTATGCATAGCTCTTTTATTTATTATCTAATCGAGGTAATTCTTTTTTTATTTTGACTTATGATGTTAAAACACGCATATTAGTTGATTAAATTTATTATTTGTATAAAGCCTTTTTAACAGCACTATGTATAACTTATTTATTCTGATTTAAGATATTAAAATACACATATTAGTTGTTCAAAATTCAACACTTATGCTAAAACCATTTGTTGTTGTAGAATATGTTTGTCTGCCAGTATTGTAATGCCCCATTCACCCTCAAACACAATTTAACTCGTCACGGGGACTGCCGTCCGGTGATAAAGGCATGTGAGACTTGCAAGAAGGTTTTCAAGTCGGACGGAGCTCTTCAACGCCATCAGAGGGAGAAACATGCAGCTCCACCAGCAGGTAAATAGATTTTCTAAATAGCATTGTAAAATCATAACACTTATTTCAAAAATACTTAATATTATATTTTAATTCCAGAAAGAAAGCGTAAAGCAGAGGTTTCGGCAACG
>JAHBCN010016102.1:0-20072 GCA_019359885.1 Listronotus oregonensis
AAAATTTCCTTTAGCAACAAGACTGTAGCTGTCCTTGCTGGATTAAAAACACTAAATTTTTAGGGTCTTCTCTTCCCGCATATATGAGGGGTAAATCTAATCTTGTTCAGGATCAGCGAATATTTTGAAATTTAACCAAGACTTACCTTTCAACAACCTGAGGAAAACTATAAAATTTGTTTTTGTTATCATAGGATTTATTTTTACAACCCTTAAAACTGCACACATGTCCTGTTTTTTTGCTTCTTTTCCATAATAACAGTATCAGCAAACAACAAAAACAATACAGCAAGAAAATCACAGAACATAAAGAAAAAACCCAGGCCAGGATAGACGTGGTAGAAGGTCAACTGACCCAAGTGATCATGTAGGGAGGATACTCTTTTGGTTAATATATTTAATCTTGTGCCTTTAACATAAAATTAAAATTCTTTGTTTTGTATTTGACATAACATAAAACACAACAATAAAAATATAAACAATGACAAACTTTTTAGGGCAGACCATTTACTCATATTACACATCCTAATGGAAATGTTGCACTCTCAGCATGATCGAATTAGGTAATTTACACATATCTAGTGCATTCTAAATATCCGTATCCGCTCTTAAAACTATAAAATTAATTCTAATTGCATAATTTCTTTCTCACACTCTTCTATTTACTCACTTTGAAACACTTGCCACAAAACACGTTTTACAAATATTAATCTTCAATTGATTTCTAAATTTTAGCTTAGATTTTGTTATTTAACAGATGGTTCTCAACTAGAAATCGGTGCATTTCTTCCACCTACTTCCGATTTTTTATTTTTGTAATCTTTTTTCGCTTGATAACAGTAAAACCGAATGACATGGGATCGTTTTGACGTTTCTCGTTTACAACTTTTATCGATCTTGATGCTTTTTTAGCTTTAGGATTTCTATACGATATTAGCTAGTTGCCTTTTAAGAGACCTACATAATATTTTAAATCTTCAACAGCCATACATTGCGTTTTTGACCATTTTAAGTTTACTTCAAGTTCTTAAAATTGATTAACTGGCCATTAGCTATTATGTTCCGTTTTGAAAGAACTCAACTGATAAATCCATTTTTATCGAATACATTACAAACCAGCAGTGGGAGCACTTGCCTAGAATTTTTTTCGGCAACCTTAGTTTTTAAGTTATAGACAATTTTTTCTAAAACTCCTCTTTGTTAAAACTCATTGTCATTACCTTCAATAAAACTAATAGGGCACCACATAGTAAATAAAAAACACTAAAATTTATAGTATTTTAATGCTTATTTCTGATAAAAAGAAACTCAAAAAAATGAAATTAACATTTTACTGAATTATTATAATTATGAATAAGGTAACCATTTAAACTACGTAAAGAAAACTAAATTTATTTGAGGTGTTTTTTTTTACTTAAAATAACCCAAAGAAATGGCTTTTTTTGAAACAGATTCGCCTCGGCGACGTCCTCACCTACTTTTATTTAAATCCGTTGGATGGGTGACGTACTAAGTGAGGAGTTGAGGAGTTCCTCTGCTATGATGTTAATCACCCTCTCCACTTTTAGATTTAGAACCCAATAGAATATTTTAAATTTAAGTGATTTGTTTTAAATGTAAGTGTGCAATCAAAATATGTTCCCATTTATACTAATCAGTTTCAAGGAGGAAATATTGGCCATTTTTGGGTTAGTCCACTTAGAGGCCTCATATCTCAAAAACTGATTTTAGATTCGTGATCAGCACCCCAAAAAACCTGTATGCAAAAATCATTAAAATATTAAAAACTTTTCGCGCTTTTTCTTTCCGCATTTGTTTGGACGACATGGCTGCCTCTAGAAAGCATATGCTCGAAAGTTTATATACATTGTGACATATCTAGGGACCCTAGACTTTTTAATGTCGAAATCTAAAAATTTAAAAATCTCAATAAGAAGGCGGTATTTTTTGTCGAAATATTTTGAGCGGGAAAAAAGAAAATTTGAAATGACATGAAAAATCCAAGTTTTTATGTGATCTTAAAGCATATTCCATGATAAAATATATTTGTTGGTGTCGATAGTTATAGAATTAACAAACCCTTTCTCTTCGCTGATTAAAAATGTTATTTAAATAAAAATTTTTAAAATATTTTATCAAGATATGACACATTTGACAGTGTTGACGTTGACAGCGTTGACAGTCACTATCGCCAACAGCAACTTTTAAAAAAAGGAAGCCAAATAAACCAAAAAGTTAAAATTTTAGGTTGTTAACTTGAGCTTCCTTTGCGTTTGCAAACATTTTTTTAGGATTTTCGTATTTTGGTTGTTAAGATAGGGGCTTCAAATCAAAAAATGTCAGATCAGATTATTTCCCTGACTTCTTCAGATGAAGAGGATAATGCAGAACCACCTCCTAAGGTAATTAGATTATTTTTCATTTCATTTCTTGCTCGCCTGTAATTTTTCTGTGTACTTTTATAAAACACCATTATGTCAAGATAAAAGGTTCTCTGTCAGTCCTGTCTGAAAATTGTAGGCAGGCCTGCTACATTGTTTTGGCAGTTGGTGCCTAATGTTTATTTATAAGGGACCTCCATCTAACCATACTATTGCTTTTTTTTTAGAAATTAAAAACTAGTTTAACTCAAAGGACCACACCAACTTTACCAGAAGTTACTTTATCACTTGTACCTTCCCCTAAAGTTAAACCAACAGGTTCAAAAAACATTGAAACAGTTTCTTTGGACTCAGATGATGATGTGTCTGAAGTCAACACTAACCATGTAGCAAAAGATAGTCCAAAAAATGTAGTAAGCTGTGATAAAACACCTAAAGAAAGTCCACCAATAGTGGATAAAAATTTAGATTTAATTAGCCTCATTGACGATGAAGAAGACATACAGCCAAATGCAGCTGAAGAAATTGGAAATGTGGATAATTCAGTTCAAACCAGTGCTGAGACTGTATCAATTGATGACAGTGACACTGAAATTGAGACAAGTAAGGATATAGACAGTTCAGTGGAAAAGAGCAAGACCAATATAGTAGTGCTATCAGAGAAAGAAGAGAAATCTAAAGACAGTATCATTATAGATGACTCAGATGATGAAACAGAGAAAGAAAATCATTGTGAAAAAGGTCTGATAAGACTTTTCCTGTCTGTGTTCAAAAAACAAGTGCCCAAGAAGTTGCAGATGCTTCACTTTCCAAGGTAATATTTTTGTTTCTGTTTCATCCATCATATATCATCACTGTTTTTTTTTTAATTGAGAAAAACTTTCCATCAAAAAATATATCCCATTGGTTTAAAAAGTCAACCATTGTTATAACAACAAAAAATGTATTTCATTGGTTTAAAAAGTCAGTAACCCTGGTTACTTAATAGGTCATTTTTTCAATTGAAAATAAAAGAAATATAGTTTTATTATTCTAAAATATATAACAAACAAATTTCTGGGGGTAATACCACAAAAACGCTAAAAAATTATCTAGTTAATTTTTATGCACAAGGGTTATTTAAGAAGAATATTTCTAGAATGGAAAAATATGGGAGTATTATATTATTAAAATGGTTTTTTTTGTCATACAATGTTCAATTTCATGCAACATAATTAAAACTATAACTGAAATCGTTTTTTAATTACTTTATCTATTTCTTCCTCGTGTACATAACCAAATCGACTCGTTTTGACTGATTTTGACGTTTATAACTGACAATACAAATAAACAGGTTCAATTGTTCTGTATTTATTAAGTGGAAATACCACATTGTCTAGGCAACATGAATTTTCTGCTGAAAGTTTTTGATTTTTAAAGTATCTTATGGGAAAATTATACATGAGTGAAATATTCCACAAAAAACAATTGGAATATAATAAATGTTTTTTAGCGAGTAGGTTCTCGGTGCACATGAAAATTATGATTTACAAAATATATAATTTTTAATGAAATAATTTGTACATGGTTGTCTTTAGAACAGCAAGGATTTATCAAGATGACTAAAAATAAAGGTTTCACAAAAATTTGATATCTAGCTAGTGATAAACTGATCAAATATCTCATTACATAAGGTTTTTAATACAAAAATATGTGAAGCACATTTTTACATGCGGCATTCTATATGTTTTAGAACAAGTAGGTATATTTTTGTCGAAATCTAGGTGACCACAAGGGTAATTGTGCAATGTTAAATATTAAATTGGTAATTGTCTAGAAAGTTGCTGCAACTCCGATTCTGACCATATTTGGTGGCGGGGGTTTTTTGGGGTGCTGATCAAGAATCTCAAATTTTTTCGCAAAAAAGTTTAGTTTTAAGATATCCATCATCAAACTTGAAAATCAAACTAACCTCATTTACACTATATTCCTCCTTCTTTTTGTACATTCTTGATTTTTACACTAAAGATGCACACAACATTTTTATAAACACCTTATAAAAACATTTTTTTTTGTTTATTTTACACCTTTTTTTTCATTAAATCGCGAAGTTTTACTTTCAAACGCGGCGGCCATGTTTGCTGAAAATTTCCCTGGTGTATACATGGTTGCGGTGTTTAAAAGTGAAGTTTTGAAATTAAATAAAAAATAGGTATAAAATAAATATAAAAACAAGTTTTTAAAATATTGTGATATAACTTAGTGTTAAAATCAAGAATTCTGTGCAAAAAGAAAGAGGAATAGTGTAAATGAGGTTAGTTTATTTTTAAGTTTGATGATGGATATCTCGAAAACCGAACGTTTTCGCCAAAAAAGGTTTTTATCTCCGTAATCAGCGCCCCAAAAACCCCCTATACCAAATTTGGTCAAAATCGGAGTTGCAGCAACTTTCTAGACAATTACCATTAAATTTATTGCTTTAATTTATTTGTGTAAAATAAACCCAGCTAACTTTTTTAAAACGATATTTATACATATTTTTCTTGGTAATTTTTTTACCTATCGGTTCCACTGCCGATTTTACTAAAATTATATATACGGAGGTGTCTTGGAGCTCTAATTACGAATCTAAAGTTAAATTTGTCAAAAATTCCTAGTTTTTAGGTTATAACGCCGTACTTTGATCTAATCTGCACAAATTTTCCTAAATTTCCTCATTTTTAAAATTAGTTACATAAACCAAAAGTGGAAGATTTTATTATTTTTTTATTTTTACGTTTCTTTAGTCGTTATTTTTAACAAAAAACACCACCAAAAAAAAATTATTTTTACTTTTAAAAAAAATCAACAACATTTTTAGTGATTTTTATGCAGTGATACAGCTTTGGAAACAAGTGAGAGCGCCTACTTTTTGAATTTGAATTGTGTAAAAATGAAGTTTCCATTAACCACATATATTTTGTTTGTGTTCAAAAAACAGCATGTTGTCAATAAACTATTTGATATATAACTCATTAACTAATCAAAATTCAGGGAAATGCGCCCCTGCTTCACTTGTATCAGGGACATCAGGGTATTTCTCTGTAAAGTCAAAGTCAAATACTCTTAATTGTTATAAGAAAAAAAATTTCGTTAACAAAGATTATAAAATTTAACATTAAAAGACAAACAATCAATAATATCAAAGTAAAAATACATTTACGGGGCCACTTACTATCTCAGGCCGATATAGTATGAAAAATATAATTTATTTTATAATTTCTACTCAACTTAAAAAAATAATCACCTAATTAAACACTCTCCATCGTACAATATCAAGTAAAATAAGGTTTATTACATAAAAAACGTTTTTATGATGCTCAAAAAACGGTCCCCTTGCTAACAGGTGTTTATCTCAACATTAATAAAAAAAAATATACTTTTGATATTTAAAATCTTATGTACTTTTTACTGATAATATCAGAGAAATTTATTTTTTAATTAAATAATACACCTAAAAAAAGTAATGTTAATTTTGTTACCAATATTACGCACAGCCCCCTGGTTCTTATTTAAAACTGCCTCAATAACATTTAATACAATTTATCTTCATTTCTACGTAGTGCTTCGTATGTTTTTGTTATGTTTTATTATTAAATCAACTGAATTTAAATATCACAGTTTTATTATTAAATGACATATCCGAACAAAAATGTTGTTAAAATAACAGTTCATTTCGTTTTAAGGAAAAGATCCCTATGTTAAATGATATCTGCATACCACCTTCTCCTCCTACTCTACAAAAAACAGATAAAATATTATTTATAGACATAACTAGAGATGATCTCGATAAACATAAAACTATTATTGCTGATCGTCTAGTGGAACATAAAAATAATAACTCTAACTATCTCGAAAAACGTAGAATTAATACAGCTGTTAGTCCAAGAGAAGCTGAGACTGGGGCGAAAGAACTGAAATGCCATCAGGTAGGTTCTCAGCATGAGTTTGTGTGCTTGTAGACTGAAAAGAACTTTGGGAAAATATTGTGACTGTGCATATAGAATGTGTTTTATTTGATTTGTAAATATTTTATATTTTGGATTAAGATTTTGTGAACTCTATTTTATTTTGAGGCAATAAAATGTATTTTGATTTTGACTTTTATTTACTCTACAATATAGTCCTGTAAATGAAGGGACAAACCTGTAAATAAATTTGTACAGTTTTTCCTTGTGGCGCAATCCTTAGGTCTTTGGGGATGCTTTCGAGCAAAAAAGTTTCTCAACATTAACAGGTGGAAAAGGGCTAAAAATTAGCCCTCAAGACCCGAAAAATGGGTTTTCCGCTAATATCTGCCAAAATATAAGAATTAGAGAATTTTTGTTTTGGACAAAAAATGAAGATCGCCTTGTAGTCTACAAAAATGGTCCCTATAATTTTTTTCGAAAAATGGATAGTTTTCAAGATAACCGGACCCAAAAGTATCCTCATTTCAGCTGCCGCTCTACTGCTAGAATGCCTTTTATCTTCATGGATTCACTTATAAGCGGGGGACGAATTGTTCCATTACTTAGTCAATAATGTAACTTTTTTTAATTATTCAAAGTTCATCGGAATGTAAAAACCCGTACCTATCATTGCATATGAGTTTGGGTTCATTCGTTTTCTAAAATATTAAAAAAATGGTTTTTATTAACATTTCTTTGTTATAAGAGACCTCAATGATCACAGAAAATTTCCTTCATCATCTTTTTGCGTTTTGATACAAAATTGTTTTGCCCATCTGCATTTTTTAGCCTACTACCACATCTATCCAGTGGGAATGATATGGATCTTTCGACGGCTGTTTTTGCGAAAAAATATTAGTGTTGCGAAAAAATGGTGGAGCATTTTTAAGATTTCGAGGTGATCTTCATTTTTGTCAACAAAAATTTCTAATTCGCTTATTTTGGCAGATATTCGCGGAAAACTATTTTGGGACTTTGGGGGCCATTTTCAGCGGGTTCCCGTTGGAATTGTAATTAACTTTTTCATTCGAAAGCATTCGCGAAGACCAAAATTACAAATAAAAACTGTTTTATTTACAGCTTTGGGTACTTTTAGGTCTTCAGTTACTGGACTAAATACTGTTTTTTATAATTATGTTTTATAATTTTGTGGCGGATTCATATTTTAGTATGTTTTCGTTGGGACTACTTCGCCCTTGAAATTTGCTAGAAAATGGGACCACTTCGGTCCAGGTCCGCTAAGGCAAGCTGAGCCTGCTAGCACTATTGACCCTTGAACTTGCAGATCGCCTGCAACAAAAATCAAATCAAATCAAATTTATTATGTAAATACAAAATCATTGCCATTCGTCAATAAAAATAAGAGTTTGTCAAATAGGCATACAAATATTAAAATAAAAATGGTAATTCAATTTTTAAAAGAAGAACCATTTAAGACAAACATACAAAACAAATATGCATTAATTAAAACATAAAATCAAAATATCTTTCAAAACAATGTAAGTATATCAATAATTACAGTTAAGGGCAGAAAGAACAAAGAACAGAAGACATCACATTGGAAACATATTAAAATCATATTTAAAATATTGCTCTGTGCTGTAGAAGGCATTTTTATTAAAAACGTTTTTATTTTCTTTTAAATTTTGGAGATTCAAGTTTTGACTCTCTGTGGCAACAAGTTATACAACTTTATCGCCATGTGCTTAGGCCTGCTCTACATTTTGTTAGCCGACAGTGGGGGCACATAATGAGTCTTATTCCTTTGTCATGATTATGTACATCCTCTAGGTTGGCAAACCGTTCTTCTGCTTTATGTAAACTAAATTTTCTCCCAAACTCCCAAAAAAACAAAAATTAAGAAAAACTAATCTACTTTTCGGTGCAAGTCAAGTTGTTAAGATAAATTAAAACAAAATAGAAATTTAAACTGGATTTTTAAGAAAATTTTGGATTAAAAACTTATAGTTCGGTCAAATTAGATCAAAAATAAGAGTGAAAGACATAAATTTACATCAAGCTGAAAGTAAGTAAAATTGTTTAAAACATAATTAAAAATAACATTTCAAAATTCCCATCGTTCCGGCGGGAAAAAATTGACTCGTGGTAAAAGGTCAAATAAATGGATTGGTTTTTTGCGATTTTTTTTTCAAAAAGGCAAGTTTTATCGAAAAATTACCTTAAAAAATAATTGTAGATCATAAAATTATCTAAAAAGTATCAATAATTTTTTTCCTAAAAGCCACCGTTCCCTGAATATAACATTAAAAAAATTTTAAGCGTCATTGTAAGACACGACACCGCTGAGGTAGTGTGCTCAGGCGTTTTTTTTTAACGTGGCCTATTCCAAGGTCTGTTGTGATTCTGTTTAATTGGAAACTTGCATAATAAAATTTTGCAAGGGTTGGAATTGATAAAAGGGATGGAAATTAAAAACATTTGAAAAAATGTTTCCTCCGTTCATAATCTTCATTTTTTTTTCCTTTGTTCTTTTCTTCATCTTGATCTTTTCTTCATCCTGGGTGTAAGTGAATCGCGTCAATATCGATGTATCGCAAGTCTGTTCGTCAGTATCAAACGAATCCTCTGCTGTTGGTGATTCAACATTAATACGACCGGCCTTGACAATTGGGGGTCCCAAAAGGAAAAAACAGTCAATTTTTTTTGCATCCATTTTTTTCACCCTTTTTTTACAGTTGAAAAAAATTGTTTTAAAAGGTTTTTTCCGGCGCAGGTGGGATAAAGTCTGAATTGGTTCTAATGTTTATCGACCAATTCCCCAACCCCAAATTTTTTTGAGTCTAGCTGATAACCAAGCCACACTTAACCCCCGGGGTTTCCCCAAAAAAAAGGTGTTGATGAAAAACAACTAAGGTTGGAAAAAGACAAGCAAATTGTACTTTTTTATTTCAGTGTTTTTAACAAAACATGCATATCGATACTTATCTAAGCAGGTTTTTTTTTGGGAAACCCCCGTACACCCCTGGTTTCATTTAACCTAATATTCTCATAGTTATACTTATGTATATTTTATATTTTAAATAAAACCCAAATCCCGAAAAAAAATATTTTTACTTATATTACAGCTTTGGGGAAATGTATATACGTGATGTTTTTTTGCATACAATGACGCTTACAACTTTTTGAATGGTTATTTATATAAAAAGGGGGTTTTTTGGGAAAAAAAAATTATTGATCCTTTTTTTATAGATAATTTTATGATCTAAATTTTTTCTGTATCGGTAATTTAACGAAAACCCCCTTTTTTAAAAAGAAAATCCCAAAAAAACCCTTTTTTTTGACCTTGACCTCGAGTAATTTTTTTTCCACTACCGGAACGATGGGGAATGTTGAAATGTAATTTTTAATTTTTTTTTTTAAAATTTTTTCCCCATAAATTGACCAAGTTTTGGGGAATTTTTGAAATATTTTTTAAAAATTTATGACAATTTGTGAAAAAAAAACCCCATTAGGTTGTTTGACTGGTATAATTATAATTTTCAACAAGACAAAATAGGTGGTATGGTGTGTTGATTGATTTTAAGTTTCCCTTAAATTACTTCAGCATCAAGCATAGATACCACGTTTTTTTTTTAACAAGTTTTCTTTGCTAAAATTCTAGAAGCATTCCAGTTTATTATGTAGTTATGTGTTAACAGATTTTTGATTTGTGGAATTCTGTGTTGTTTATATATTGCCAATGGATTGTCTAAAAATTATGGTCAAAGCCATGATGAATTTTAGTTACCAGTAATTACATAGAAATATTTAATTTTAAGCTTTTAATATTTTTAGGACGATTTGGAAGAAGCGAAGTCCCTCTTTAAACAATTCATCAAATTGGTCGAAGAAAAAATAGTCGACTCGACGTTTGAAGAAATCCTGCCGAAAAAGGTCCCCATTATTAAGAAATATTTCAACCGATGTGGAACGTATGTGAATGAAAAAGTGTTCAAGACTCTTTTAACTGATTCAATAGAAGGTACCACCTTAGTTTAGTTTATAATGAACTGCAAAGACAGGGCTGAGATGATTAAAATCCCGATTTTAATCAGTATGATTTAAAAAATCATGATAAATGTAAAAAAAAGTTTTATTATTTTAACACTTAAAATGTATTTTTTCATACAAAAAATTAAACCCAGACGCATTTTTATGTGGTGTTATTTATTATTTTATCATAATAATCGAAAAGAACTGCTGGTTATTGCAAAAATAAAACTTTTAAAAAATTAGAACTAAAAAAACTTTTTTATTACAAAAAAATACTTAATTTGAACAAAAAAAAACTTAAGTGTAAATAGAAATATTAGTTTAGCCGCTTTGTGACTGCCAAATATGTTTCTTATATTTATACCTAAAGTCCAAAATTTCTGTTAGTGACTCATTTAATACCGGCCACCCAACCGACGAAGCGGCTGAATAAAAATCTAACACTAGTAAATGATTTTTAAGCCTATGATATACTTTTCCGCTTAAATAACAGTGAACCGGCCAAAAGTTTCATCGCCACGTTGTCATAGTTCGCGAAAATAAGTTACCAGCCAGCGATCGCACTTAAAATAGCACGCCAATATGTATTGAAATCATTGTTATCGAGAAGACAATAAAAGTGGCAACACACATTCCTTAGTTTACAACTTGAACAGACATGAAAATAAGCGTATCGACAGGGTTTTCTGCTGTTTGATGATTTTATTTAGTTATTATTGATTATGGACAGATTTTGTGAGTTTAAATTTTAATTGCTATACAGGGTATTTTGAAAATATTGTGAATTTCTAGTAATAGTAGTACCTATATAGATATTTTTTTTTGTGCCAATTTTATTATAGTTTATCTTATTTAGTGTATATATAATTGTATATACAGATTAAGTGTTGTTAAGTGCTTTTAATTCAGTAAACAATGAATATTAACCAACCTTTAACTAGTTATCCGCCTACAAAAAAAACACAGTTAACGTTAAAAGAACGATAATGATTAAAATGTTTACCATGGTATTCGGGAACGAAATCCAGAACTAACCACTTTGGATGCTGCAGTGGTACTTTTTCGCGTACGGTATTCTAAGTTTTAAAAGGCAAATAAACAATATTGGTAATTATTCGGATACTGGAAATGCGATTTTTTTTGCACACTCTCTACTTTCCGATTGTTAAACATGAATCAGAAGCTGTTTTTTTGGCGCCTCTTATAGAATTTCAAAAGAATAATAATTGAATTGTTTAATTCCATTTTACGACATATTCCTTTAATTTCAGTCATTTGCACGGAAAAAAATCTTAATTTTCAATAAAAAGTAGGTAAAACGTTTACGTCCCAAATTCTAAAAATGTTGACCTGTTGCCAAGTTGTAATAGATTTCTTTATGAGATTTTTATAAGGTATGCGAACCTTGCTTCGCTCGGCCCGCAATGTTTGATCAAAAATATCCTCGATATGGAAATCCTAAATATGGAACTCGAAAGGCCCGAAATAGTTATTGGATTCTACAAGCTTGATGATCTTAGGGCTTTTGTGTTCTATATAGTGGATATTTTTGATGAAGCAATGCGTGTCAATAACGTATTTAATATTGAATTTGCAAGATCGGTGGTGAATTGGCAAGTCGGTGTAACATGGATTGTCTATCGTTCTGTTTTTACATCTTTTTTAATTTATGTTAAGACTGAAATTTTATTATTTTTTTCATGTAGCAAAATAAAATCGAAAAAGGTAAAATTAAAGTAAAATGTGTTTTTTTTTTTTGAAAAACGTTGAGAAATCTCCAAAAAAACTTAAATTTGTGTTCTATGACCTTAAAAAAAATACATTTTTCATTAATCCGAATAATACCAAAATAATATAGGCTTGTTACTAATTTAAAGGGTTGATGAAAATGTGGGAAAATAACTTTTGCTTGTAAAAAATATTTTCATGTTTTGACGAAATTTTATCATTTATTTTCTAAAATGCATACGCCACTGGAATTGATTCCCCTGACCCCACACAACCCGGGGCACTCTAAAAGCGAGCGATGCGATTGACAGAAATTTTGGACTTGAAGTATAAAAGTACAGGGTTATTCATTTTAAAATAAACGGCTTTATTTTTGAACTTCCCTGTACTTTTTTAGAAAACGATTATAGCCATTTCGTAACTTTTTTTTCTGTAGAATTCAATCATCTAATCAGAAAAACGTTTGAAACAAAAACAAAAGAGTTACAGCACGAGTGACGTATTTTTGAAATGGAATACCCCGTATATTTTTATATCAATAGATAGATATTTTTTAGATATTGAAACCAGATATTACCAAATTTTATGAATTTGTCGATATGATTTTCCTTGGAAATACCATTTTACAATTTGAATCTTTTCACGAAGTTCGTAAACGTCCATTATTATTTATTTTTAGTGAAGAAACGAGTTTCCAAGAGAAATTACCACGTATTTGCAAAGCAGCAAATAATATTTAAATTCAAAATTAAATCTTCAAAAACATTCCACATTTATCGCATCGTTTTTGAGTTTTTTTTGCTAGCTCGAGTCAGGCGAATGTAAGTCAATTCGCCTAAGTGTTTCCTATGTTTCTACTACAGTGGACCTGTCTGTATATGTAACAATAATACTTACCTTATCTGAATATCATTTTTTTAACAATAATTAATTAATGTCTTATGACATTCCATATAATTAATTTTTCTTTAAATTTGATGCAGGTTTACGAAAATCGAAAACCTCAAACGGTGCAAACACCGCCGTTCTAGCATTCCATAAAGTTTTCGAGAATTTAAAGTCGCACATGGCCGAGACGACTATTATAATCGAAGAGGACAATTTGCCGAAAATAAAGAAACTAGAACATACGATTAAGTTATTGAGGTCCAGGATTAAACAGCTCGAGGTGGCCGAGGTTAACTTCGACGATGATGGAGATTCGGCCTATATTATGTTGGATAGGTAAGGAGCGATTTGTGTTTGCCCTAAACTTTGCATGCTAGAATTTTTTCTTTACTTGTATCATAAAACCTACTTACATACCAACATTTTAAGTTTCTACTCCCTCAGGAAGCGCCCCATAATTTTGACGAGTCAATGAGTCAGTCATTCAGTAGTAAAATGGCCGATTTTCAAAATCGAATATCTTAAAAACTACTTGACCTAACTTCCAATTTTTTTACAGGTATTTTGAATATTTATGTGAATTTACATACCAAATATCACTCTTATGTGGAGCGATAACAAAGTTATGATAGGGGAAAAGCGCGCTGAAAATTTTTGTGTAATATACACACTGCATGTGAAACTTGGCTTAGCATACTACTGTGCACCTAGATATTGTTATGTTTCTGGCTTTTTGTTGTGCTGTTCACCAATTTTAAACAATTAATAAATATCTAAGTTATTAAAATGTTTTTGGTATACAGGATTGGAAAGGCAAGGGCTTGGGAGCCAATTTTAATGTAATAGAGTAGAAAACATAGTATGACCCCAGATTAAAAAAAAAAACGACAACAATAATTTCCCCTATCATCCCACTTTCAATACAAGGACGGTCGACGGCGCTCACGACCCGGTAGGATATTGTCGACAGTGTTGTCATTTCCTAAAATATTTATTAGCAATTTTAGAAATGTTTTAAAAACCATACATTTATAAAAAAATTATTTAAAAAAAAGTTATGCGCTTACCAAAAAAAAAAAAGAAATTTGTAAAAAATATTAGTATTTTAGAATGGTTAAAGATACTTTATTATTTAAATAATAGGTATTTGTTATTTTATCGGGCAAGACAACATAAATAATTTTATTTTTGTTGGCAACATTGCCCGTCGCGTTCACTTGCATTGCCGGCCGGGGACCGGTTGATACCGAGTAGTGTGTGCAGTGTTGCCAGATGAGATAAAACAGAAATCGTGAAATACAATGACGAAAAATCGTAAGAAATCGTGAGGAGAGTGGGAGATTACAAATTATTTAATAATATTGTTAAAAAGGAAAACACACTGACAATGTTTAATACATTTATTAAACTTAATGTAACTTTACATTGCACCAATTCCAAGACTAAAACACTAAATAAACGAGTAGGTAACATAAATTTCAAAATGTTGGCCTAGCGTAATCTGGCCAGGGGGGTCCAAACTTTCCCCCCTTGGGGCCTACTGATTACTCCAGTAAGTTCCCCGGGGGCCAAAACCTATTATCATTGTTTTCCCGGGGGTAAGAAGTGAAATAGTCCACTGATGAAAAAAAAAAACCCAAAAAAAATACACAACGTTTAAAAAGGCTAAATCGGACCGCAAAACGGCAACACTGCATAAAATTTTCCTGCCATTATCTGTAATTTCTAGATTAGTCGGGTACGAGCCATAGGAGTAACTGAACACATCTGGTGGACACAAGGGAAAAGGTAGTACCTTCTATCGCTAACAGATGGCGCTAATAGCACGTACAGAATAATCTCGTTGGTTCGAAAGTTTGGTGTCTTCCACTCCTAGATGGCAATAACTGGAATTTAAGAAGGTATGGGGCAACCACAAGTCATTCCTATGACACTTGTTAAATAAAATATTCATACCTCCTTAAAAGTGTTTGTGCGTGTTTAAGTTTAAGACATCTTTATAACATATTTTGATTTGAATTGTTGTTTTGTGTGTTGTAGTATGGAAAAGAAGCGAAAAATTATACTGAATGCAGAAAATTCAAAGATCAGTGGAACATTCAGTTTTCGTAATTGAGTCCAGTAACAAGGCCTATGTTTGATTTAATGAAAGCATAGCCGTTCTCAAAGAATATAACATTAAACGTCATTATGAAACAAAATTTTTTCAAAATTACTCAAAATATAAAAGAAGTTTGCGGACAAAAAATTCGAAGCTATGCAGCCATTGAAATCCAGCAATCTTCATTTCAAAACTCAAAACTGAACAAGAGGCTGCAACTCGTCCAGCTTTGTTGGCCTTGAAATTGAAAACGTGGAAAACCATTCACCAATGGAGGAAAAAAGAATGCAAATTGAGTCCCCAAGAAATGTGCCCTAAAAAGGTAAATTTTTAAAAAATTCAGTATGTCCAAAACACTGTGGTCAAGGGTGAAAACATTCTGAAAATATACCCTCCAACTGTTCGACAAAAATGGACATTTTGAGTGGTTTTTTCCCTTGGATGAGTCAACGGATGTGTCAGATACTGCTCAGGTGTTGATTTATATTCAGTAAAAAAAAGCTATGAAGTCCAAAGAACTTCTTGATATGTATAGTATGCATGGCACAACCTGGTACAGATATTTTTAAAGGAGTTAAATGGCCATTAAAAAAAAGAACCTTATGGAAAAACTTGAAATGTATTACAACTATGGGGGAAAAAACTGAGTGGGAAAGATAAAGGAGGTCCCTTTTTTGTCAAAGGCTGTAAAAAATGCGGTGGTTAAAACCATTACTTATATTGTATCATTCATCAACAGTCTTTGTGTGGAAAATGTTTGGATATGTCTGACGTTCTGAAACCAGTCTATCAACTTTAATTTTTTTCAGTCTTTTGGGTGAATCACCGACTTCCCACAATTTATTGAAGATTTTGGGGAAACGCTTACCTTATCATACCCGTACCTGGCTTAGTTGGGGGAAACCCCCTTTTTTAACTTGAGAGTGATCAAATTTTTAGAATAAAAGCATCGCCCTCTTACTGAATTACAAAACAACGTGGCTGTGGTTGCATTCTATGTTATTTGACAAAAATGTGAACGAACTAATTTGGGACAAAAAGGGAAAACCAGATCTTCTGTTTAAAATTAAAACACCGGAAGAAAGGGGCTGTTTTTAAACACAACTAAAGTAAATGTTTTTTACATTTTAAAAATTTAAATATTCAGCCCACTACTGAGACTGAGTTTCCTATCGATCTTGCAATCGAAACTTTAATTTTTGAAGATTTTTTGATATCGTTTTGGTTTTTATGCCATTTTGAATCAAATTAAGATTTTCAGAATCCTTTTATACTGACATTGAAACCCCCAGCCCGGAATTCAAATGGAAATGATTGATCTACAATGCAGTGATATAATTAAGAACAAATATCAAAACTCATCTTTGTTTTGGGAAATAAGAGTCTTCCCTGACACAATTTGATAATTTGCATAAATTTTCTGGGGTTTTTCTGTTTTTTGGACTACTTATTTGTTGGAAAACCTTCTCCAAAAAAAAGTACACAAAAAAGTTTACAGATCGAAATTAATGATGAGCCTTAAATCTCTTTAATAATTGGTACAAGTAAAATTAGTCCACAACTACAAACTATTGTCGTGGAAAATCTCAATTACATAAATCTCATTAGTTTTCATATGTCATTATGTTTTTGCAAGTTATTGATTATTTAAAAGTATAAAATGTTAGTTTTCATTTCAATAATTTGTTAGTTATTATATACGAAGAAATTTTTATATTTACATTCTTTAATTACAATTCTGGTTTCTTTATCCCCAAATCACAAAAAAAAATAACAATAAGCCTACAAAAAAGTTATGAGTTGGGGTTAGCCCATGACCATATCAAAAATAGATGTCATATTAATAATTATTCATTAATAGTTTTTTCCCTTTTCCCCATAGTCGATGAGGATTACCCGCGAATCCCAAAGACAGTAGCCAAACCTTTTCCGAAGGAACGGTCTTCGCCTTTTTTTTTGAGATTTCCCCCCTTTGGAACCCATTGCTTAGATTTTTTTTTGGTCTCAGGGTATAGTAAGAATCCATGTTTCATCCACAGTGACGAAACGACGCATAAAGTCCTCCGGTTCTTCTGGAACATTAAACCATCCTTTAAAAAAACGTTTCCCCTTTTTGGTCAAGCGTGAGCAACTTTCTCTCATGTCTAAATGTTCATTAAAAAATTATGTACCCGTTCAGTCAGATGCCCACAGCACTAACAATCTCACTACCTTAACTCTTCTGTCATCCATCACCATATCATGGATTTGATCAATGATTTCTGGTCGGCCCCCAAATCCAGAACTTTCGCGAAAATTGTGTTCATCGGCCAGTCCAATTTTAAAACCACTTGTAAACTGTTAAAAAAGAAGGTGCAGAGTCACCATAATATTTATCAATCTTCTTTTAGTCTCCTGAGGTTTTTTCCCTTTTTTATAAAGTAATGTTTAATCACCACCGAAATTTTTTTTGTCCATTTCTTAAAATCCCTCGCTTCCTTATTCACCGAATCCCCAAAACAAAAAATATACCAATATGGCTGACACTTGGTGTGCGTTCATTTAAAATGCTACTAACTAAACATTACCTCGATACGCGCCGGTGGTGCCATCTCTCGGAATTTGCACGGACTTTTCAAACCATCCTCGTGAAAATGCAAACAAAAATTGAATTCACCTTTACCTGCAATCAACAGGGAATACCATGTCGTGCTTCGATAACCCTTGTAGGCGACGGGGTTCCCGGTCTTTTTTTTTATATTATTGTTATCATTTACTACGTGGCAAGTAAATTAATAATTCAAATGCAATATTTTTTTTAAAATGATTTTTAAAAATTGTTAAAATTTTGTAAATGGGAACCAAAATTGTGTAATCTTAAGAATAACGTGGATCTGGCATCACTGGGGGGTGTGTGTGTTGTCGTAGTGGGGCCCGAAGCTTTCCCCCTCTTCTTTTTTTGGGCGGGGAAAGGAAACACCCCTGCACTTTTTTATCTGTCTTTATTTCGCTTTAACCTTTCCTACTACATTGCCATCTCCTTTTATCGCACTGAAAATCTCCGCACCTAAGAAATTTGTTTGCCAGACTTTATTTTTTTTTAATATGATTTGTAGGTATCAATCTCGATTAAACAAAATATATGCCAAATATTGCCAATACATAAAGAGGAACCCGTACAGTGGGAGAGCGACCTATGACCGAATAACGTTCGTAAATTCCAAATACAACGAAATCAATCAGGCCATAACCAAGAAATATAAAAATAGTTTGGTGTTTCCCAGTTACTATGAATTGGAAAACTATATTACCAAGATATCAAAGAGGGAAAAACTGAATCTGTCCGAAGCAGATATTAAACATGAAAGTAGGTATTTTACTGTAAATCTCCTACATAATTAGAAGCTCTTTGTCGACTTCTTTTTATTATTTATTATTTTCCAATTAATAGGATTTCCCTTAGCAAAAAAAGTATCAGAACTCTCCCCCATTTATTTTTATTGTAATTCTGGACCAAGACCTAGAAAATGTGCAGTTTTTAAAGACAATGCTGTTGATATTAAAGCCGCAATTTTAATTAATATTCTGGAAGTTTTTCCTTTAAAGTTCGGATGCTAAATTTATTCCCTGTTATTTTAAAAACAGTTTTTTTGCCTCTTGATTTTTTCTTAGTTTTATTATCGCTAATGTTGATATTTCTCGAGATATAGATAGGCCAGTCAATGAACAAAAAAAAAAAAGTTTTTTCCCCAGCCCAAATTTTCATGAAAATTTTTTAATTTTTTCCCTCTTTCAAAGTTGCGTTTGATTAATTAAAATTGAAAAAATCTTTGTCATTTAAATTTACTTTATTTATGTATTTGTAATATGCCCCAGGAAATTTAGTTGAAAGGAAAGAGACAATGACTTATTTTAAAAAAATCGAAGTTTAAAAAAAAATTAAATTGATTATTCTAAAAAAATTTAAATTTTAATAAAAAGTTATGTAAAGTTTTTTTTTTTGTAAAAAAATTTAATTTTCTACAAATTTGTCATCTGAATTTTTTTCATCAATTCAGCCATTTATGAAATAATGTGAAAAAATGGCAAAATTCAATCAAAATCTTATTTACAAAACGTACAGGGTCTTTGATTATATTTACGTGGCTTCTGGAGCCTTTATTTTTAAACACAGAAAAAAAAAGTTTTATAGAAAAAATTTTAGGTTTTTTTTTATATTATTTTTTGAAAATTTTCAGTAGAAAAATATCGCAATAAAAAAAAGGAAAAAAAATAGGCAACTTCAACTTTTTTAATGAAATACCCTGTATATTATGCTTTAAAAAAAAAGATTTTCTTTTTTGATTTCAAAATATATTAATTGGCTATATTTGGATAAACAGTTTTTGAGATATTTAAACTTAAAACATAAATATATTGAAAAAAAAATCAAATTAGTATCAAAAAAAGCTATGAAAAAAATAAAAAATTTTTTTAATAAATTTGACGTATTGATATTATAAAAAAATTAAAATTTATCATTTTTTAAATATTAAAAAATAGTTTGTATTGCTTTTTTTTTCGATGGGCTATTCAAAAGAAATCAGGGAAAAAAAACACTATTATGCGTCTTTTTTTGGTAACAATAATAATGTGACGACAGTGCAAAAAATTTACTTATTACATCCTTAACAACGGGGATAATCAATAGATACTTTTAAAAACATAGTAAGAAAAATTTTTTTGAACGAAAAGCTTTAAAAAGAAGAAAAGGACTGCAGCACAAAAAAGAAAACAAAGTTTTGGGTTACCATGTTTTTTTTGGGTAATTATTATACTTTTTCTGTTGGACAAGCACAACTACGTTTAATAATTTTGGAAAATAATAAAATATCAATCTCGGGGTGCAGCATCTGAACTTATTAAAAAAGATTATAAAATTTATTTTTAAACTTAAAATTTTACAAATTTTATCCTTATAAATTTTTGTTCAGAATTTTCCTTTAACAAAACATGCAGGACTGACCTAAGTATGCATTGGAAATAGCTAGGTTT
>JAHBCN010016103.1:0-20137 GCA_019359885.1 Listronotus oregonensis
AATAAGGACCCAAGTAGGCAGTGTAATACACCAGCATATGGATTAAAATTATGTTAAACATATCAAGAGATCTATGAAATAAAAAGAGACCATGTCTTTAAGATAATTACTTGGAAAAGATGTCTGATGCCCTAATTTATTAATAATTAAAGATCCCGTTAAAGAGATATTTGCATTACGCAGCACCATTTTTTCAAATCTGACTTAAAATACTGAAGCTTTTAGTAAGGTGAACAATCATTAGCAAAACTATGTATAAGATTAATCGTTAAATTGAGAAGATTGCTGTAGTACTGAGCCTTTAGGAAATTCTAACATTACTTTAATAAAAGCCGAAAGAGTACCTATCTATAATAACAGGTATACCTTAATTAAAAGGATAACTGGGAGCCAAGAACAAGTGTGAGAGACCTGATCAAAAGTCTTCAATCTGTTAAGAGCAACATTCTGGTTATTCCATTTACAAATAAAAAAAAAAAAAAACAAAATTATTAATTAAACGTATAACACAAAGCTAAGCTTAACAATTATCATAGAGAAATGTAGATATGTATAACTTTGCGTTTTTAATAAAAAAAGTCAATTTTTCATACTAGTTTTGATAAATTATGTGAAATAGTAAATGTTTGATCTAAAATTACTTGAAATAAAAATTGGAGTTTCCTATTTTGGATTTTGAGATATTTACGATTAAAAAAATACATTTTTAAAAATTTAAAAATTAACCTCTGTTCCTAACTTCTTATTAATTAGATAAAAATTAAGAAAATTACAAATATTTTTACACCTCATGTTTCACATCTTGGCCTACTAAAACTTTGGGCAAAAATCGATTTTGGCAGCCATTTTAAAATCAAATGACTAGTGTTACACATGATTAAAAAGAGAATTTTGAGGCCGATCAAGTAGGCTAAAAATACATTCAGGGTACTATTTAAAATTTAAAATTTAGGGTTATTATTTTAAAGCGTGTCCTTGTGACAGGTGCATCACCTACATGTCCGCTGTGTTACCCGGTATACAATATATTAGACAGAAGTTTATAAAAAGTTAGGTGTTTAGCCAAATCGAAATGCGAATTACCAACTTCCTGTATTAATAAGATTTTTGGATAACGTTTTTTTACAAACCTTTTAACTATTGACTAAAAATTGAGTGATCTTTATTTATGTCGCTAATTAACCGTTTTCGAAAAAACGTTAAATTTAAATTCAAAATATGTTTGTTAATCGAAAAATATATATATATATATATATATATATATATATATATATATATATATATATATATATATATATATATATATATATATATATATATATATATATATCTAGGGTGATTCACGTTGAGTGTCCTATTAAAAGTTCTGGGGAACCAAAAAAAATAAGTTTTTGGAATTTGGCACACGGCCATAACAGGTAATAAGCTACATTTTAAAAATATTTTGGCAAGTGCAGCGTTGCCAGATCTAACCGAAACCAACGGCAACATTGTTATTTTAAATGGAACACCCTGTTTTTTATTGCATATTCGGATTCTACACCAAATTCTAAGTAAGTTTTATAAACATCTTCCTATACCTATCTCTTACCGTTTTTAAGAAAATAATTAATCACTATTTTTTTAAGAAAAATCACCATGTTAAAAAGGTTTAATATTTACGTGCCTAAGCGAGCTGGAAGCTAGAAATTTTTTATGGGGTTAGACATTGCATGTATTTAAAAGATCTACAGGCTATTATAGCAATATATCCTACAGGATGTCCCAAAAAAATTGCGTTTTTCCCGATATTAAATAATGAATAAAACTCAATTTTTTCAAATACAACATACTGTATTTTATCATTTTTTTAAATAGACCAATAATTTACCTACAAAATGTCCATACATGTTTCTATACCCATCTGCCACCCTATTTTAACTACAAACGAAGTTTAATTTTTTCCCTTTTTTAAATACTATCTACAGTAAACCACCAGCTTAATTTACAATTTACCTAGGTAGGCCATGGAAGTTTGTATTTTAAATTGCTCTGAAAACAATTTGACATATAAGGTAAAAATTATTTATTTTGTTTGATTAATAAGGAATAAATGGTTTAAAAAAATTGCTTATATTTAAAAAACGGTGGCAGATGGATATAGAAAGATGTATAGACGTTTTGTAGGTAAATAATTGGTCTATTCAAAAATGGGATAAAATACAGTATGTTGTATTTAAAAAAAATGAGTTTTCACCAATATTAAATTTCGGTAAAAATGCAAATTTTTTGAGACAACCTGTAGAATATATTGCTATAATAGCATGTAGATCTTTCAAAAACATGCATTGTCTAACCCAAAAAAAATATCTATTATCCAGCTCCATTAGGCACGTAAATATTAAACCTTTTTAACATGGTGATTTTCCTTACAAAAAATAATGATTAATTATTTTCTTAAAAACGGTAAGGTATAGGTATAGGAAGATGTTAATAAAACTTACTTAGAATTTTGCGTACAATCCGAATATGTAATAAAAAACAGGGTGTTCCATTTAAAATTACAATGTTGCCGTTGGTTTCGGTTAGATCTGGCAACGCTGCACTTGCCAAAATATTTTAAAATGTAGCTCATTACCTGTTATGGCCGTGTGCCAAATTTCAAAAAGTTATTTTTTTGGTTCCCCAGAACTTTTAATAGGACACTCAATGTGAATCACCCTATATATATATATATATATATATATATATATATATATATATATATATATATATATATATTTTATATTATATATATATATATATATATATATATATATATATATATATATATATATATATATATATATATATATATATATATATATATATATATATATATATATATATATATATATATTATTGAATTACTTTTATATTTTAAGTTTTTTTTTTGCTTCTAGGTGGTACCTTAAAAATATATGGTGAGGCTCTCTGTAAAGACGTACCGTACAAAACGTTGCTTTTGTCAGTGCGAGATTGTGCGGGTGCTGTAGTCAGGGAGATGCTGGACAAATATGGATTAGTAAAGGGTAAATATGAACATAAGTAGTAGAACATTTAAAAATGTTATTTCTAATACCTGATGTGACATTGTTATCAAAAATAATATACAAGTTGTTACTGAAATATTTAATACATATTAAAACGCCACTGGCGTCATGCATTAGCACTTCAAATTCCAATTTTTGTCGCTTAACGAATCGAAATATTTACCGGTTAAATACATATTAAACACATTACAAGTGATTCGTACACCATAGCTCCAGTTTATTTCTGCATTATAAGAATTAAATTAAAAACGACAAAACCTACCCAAAAAATACTTTACAAGTACGTTAGATTATAAGTTTATGGTTGGTAAAAAAATACAGAATACTAATTAAAACACCTATAATTTTGCACAAGGAGTCAACCATTTTAATATATTAAGTTATTTGCATAATACGGCATGTATTACAAAGATTAAAAATGGCAACTATGTCAAAGTACTCGTTAACAAAAGATAAAACTGTCTTAAGCCTACTAACATTTTATGATCATATCTTGTCCTTTTCTCGAAGAAAATCTTACAACTTTTTTCTTATCCCAGGAATTTTGCATGATTTGTTAAAGAGGAATTATTATTTAATAATCTAGTAAAAATTTCTGATGTTATTTTTTCACATAAAACAATATTTGTTTTTTCAATTAGATCCCGCCCAATATTGTTTGGTTCAAGTAACGCAACAACCCGGTATTCCAGACACAGAATACGTTCTCGATGATGACGAGTGCCCTTTGAGCATACTGATGACGGCACCAAATACGGGTAAGTGATAAAATAACAAAAATATCGGAAGTCGGCTCTCAAATTAGAGTTTCTGTGACATTGGCCAGTGTAAGTGAAAATAAAGTTTTTGCTTTAGTATTAGGTATAGGCATTTGCTTCAAATGGTGTGAATAACTTTTGGCTTTTACTTACTAGCCAAAGCTATATATTTGCAGCATTCACTTACAAAAACATATTTTCAAAAATAGACACTTATATTTACATTTTTTTTTTCGAAAAGGGTATTTGTCAGGGTTTATATAAATTAATAAAAGTTCTTAAGTCTTGTAATACAATCTAATGACTTTTTTTGGGCATAGAGGCTCCATAGTAAAGGGAAAATTTAAGGGTTTCTTCACGAGGTCGTGCTGGGTACTTCTAATGTTCAACCTTGTTTGATTAAGGTTGTATTTAGAGTGGCTACTTTACTGTCAAGAGTGCCTACAGCCTACAGAGGTGTGACCATTCCCAATAAGGATGAAACACGTGTAATCGTTTTGGCTAGACCCGGGGTTATCCATTTATTTCGATACCTCGTAATTTTAAAGTAACCAACCTTAGTAGTCGAACCTACCAGCATTTTTAATTTTTCTCTTTATTAAAGAGCCAATGTTGATTTAAAATTAGCTTAATATTTTTCTAGGATTTCCTCGGTCGATTCGCTTGTTAACTTTTCTGTATCGCTCATTTTCGTTAAGCAACGCTATTGATACTGACTTTAAGTTTATTTACGTCAGTATAGTAACCACAACTAACCACTTTCTAGTAAAGGCTTTTGGCCTTGTATTTGTAAAATTTGTAGGTTGGGTTAGGTGGGGTTTAAAGTGAGTGAACCTTTTACGCCCTCCACCGGGACCGCTCGCACCTTTTTATATTTCTTCCAATAGGATAAGACTTCTAATGATTACGATATCAAACTGGGAGAGAGCTCTTTCATCTCCCTTTACTCTTGCCGCTACCGGACACGAGCACAATATGTGTCTTGGTTTCCCTCTCCTGGAAAGTATGACGAGCAGACGATTAGACCTGTTATGCCCTCCTCTCCCGGTATGGTGACGTGGGTGGCTACCAGGTCCTTGTTACAGGAACCAGATGTACCTTCTGAGGCCGTATCTCCGGCCTTTCTCTATGAAAACGGTTCCATTCGCTTTCTGTTTAAACCCAGAAAACCCTTTTCCCCATAAAAGCGGTTCTGTCCGCCTTCTGTTTGGAGCTAGGAAAGTAATGGTCTACCACGGCAGAGCCCCGCATTACCGCAGTAAAGCTAGTTAGTCCGAGAGGTCGCCCTGTATCCTAGAGGCACCGTTGGAGACACCATTTACTTATCAGCACGGTATGCTAACACCTTGAGTTAAGCCTTGTGTTCATCTTAGCTTCGGATCCCGTCCCATACGCAAGCGGCTGGAGTTGCCGATAACCGGCCCGACAACTCCAGCGCATGTTCCAAAAGATCCCACTGGGCCCAACCACGACATCGACGTGCGAACACGGCGCAGCGGTGGTAAATTTATAGGTACATCGATGTATTGGGTTTTATTTATTTTATAAATTGTACCAAAAGAAATTTTAAAAAAATATATCCACATGTATTTCAATCCAAGAAAGCAAAAAATCTATATTATTTTTTCTTTTTACATTATATCATTTAAATAACCCGACACTTGTACTTCTGTATTTATTTTTTAGCAGCACAAAATATAGAATATTTCTGTTTTGCACTTTCCCGTGCTTAAAAAAATAACGTGCTGCCACTGATTCCATAGAAGGATAGCTGTTATGCCAGTATAAATATCTTACACGCTATTAAGAACTATTTTTACCAAACTGCTTTAAATTTGGTTAAATGAAAATAAAAAATCCAATTTTTGAATTCGTATATGAAGAAAAAATGATCCCATAGTTTCGCTCTATGCGCTGCTTGTAGTAATCGCCAAGTTCATTGATTTCTTTATTGTAGTCTGGTGGAGATCACTGAGATGGCGCCTCTAGTGCTTATATTGTGGAAATTAGGTTTTTATACACATCAGAGAAAAGTTTTAGGACTAAAAAGGTTTATGTTTATTGCAGTTTTAAGGCTATTTTTAGAGTGGCACAGGAAAGTTTTTACGTCAGAATGTTCCATTTAATGCTACTTTTCGTTATGAGCAGGGTAGTAAAAGTAATAGTTAGCTTTTTAGAGGTTTAAAAATAAACTATTAAAGCTTAAGTAAGCTATCTTGTGTTGTCTTTATTATGATGGTGTTAAAAAAACTCTATTCTTGGTCTAGGATTTTTTGTACTAGTCATATTAAGGGTAAGAAAAATATTTTCTTCGACACATATAACACAGTGTGGTTGTTATAGATCAAGACCTGTTTGTACAAAAAAAAGATTTGTAAAATGTACGAGGTGGCGGGCAGGTTTTTGTAGGAAACCCTTAAGAAAGATGTATACAACAAGAATCGAGATATGCTTTCTCTCAGAAAGGTTCGGAATATTTGTTAAATAGACAAAATGTAAAAAAAACTTGTTTTTACTTAATAATTTTCAACTTGTAAGTATTGGTCGTAGAGAAAAAATGTAGGTAGAGAAAAGCTTCGTAACCAAATTTCCTATAAGATAGGATTGTTAGGAATCGTCAAATTACCTTGTTGCAAAATATCGACCTCTACTGACCGATTCCCTAAACTAATCATCTCCTAACCTAAAAAGAAACGCATCGATCGTTCCCAAACATGTCAAAATTGTTTGATTCGTTTGAGAGATATCGTTAAAAAAGAGAAATGTAGAGCCCCTCACACCTTTCGAAAATTCTGGACTAATTCATGGGTCTTTCCTGTACATCCAGGAAGTTCCTCGTGAAAATTAAAAAAATCGGACGCCCCCCAAGACTTACCCCGGAGCATTATATCAATATTTTGTTTTTTTTTTTAATTTGGACTATTTTACACTTTTCAAAAATACTGCGCGAAATTCAGGCGGCTCTTTGTATCATCAGAATTTTTCTGATGATAAGAAGACTAATGAAAAATTATTATATCGATATTTTTGGGATTTTTCTTATATTTGGACTACTTTACATGTTTTAAAATTTTAGCAAAATTCGTTCTCATGTAGAAAAATTGCCGTGATATTTATTCGGAAACTTAAAATTAGCATGCAGTAACAGGTTTGGCTGTGTACCGATTTATGTTGAATCTAAAGTTTAATAAAATTTTAACTGTCTTATTTTGAAACACAGTATCTGAATAGATTTTTCACCTGATTTTTTTTTCAGTATTATTGCTATTTATATTACTTGGTAATTGTTTACTCTCATTTTAGCAGAAAATTTATTACACACTTAATACATTAAGTACAATTTTTTTAATGGTCATGAATATTGCGATTATTCATAAATTGCAATATTGCAAATATATGCGGAGGTTATGATGGCATATAATAGAAGAGAGACACGTAGTCTCATGCCTCATATATGTGTGTGTCTCCAGACCAGTGAATAATTTTGAAGCTGTTAATTTATAAAATTGCAATGAGTATAATAATTTTAAACACAAGATTAATAATAAAAAAAGTTATTTTATTTATCATAATATAAAAATGATTTCAACACAAATGCATTTTTTAAAGTAATTTCGCTCCAGAAAATAAGCTGCTCTGGGCATTATCCTCGACTGCCCCTAATGTAAATCGGCTACTGCCTTTGTTATAATAAAAGAAAAGAATTACATTCCTAATTTATTAGTTTATCCAAAAACATTTTTTATAGCTCAAAAAGTATTTTCTATTAAAAAATAAAAAAAGTAATATTAGATACCTTCATTTGTATTTTTTTTTCGTGAATTTTATCAAATTTCATTGACAAACCCGTAATTTTTTCAAATGATTTATGGTTTTCACTTAACAATTTTCCTGTGCAAATATTTCAAATGGCTCTAATTTCACGAAAAATGTATATATTTGCGAAATTTGGGATTTGAGAATAAAATTTGATAAAATTTATGAAAAAAATACAAATAGGAAATTATCTTTTGAAATTTTTAAAAAGATTTTTTGGAAGGGGTTTCCCAAAAACTTTTTTACAAATTCGAAAATAAAAATTTGCTTTACTCAAGTGTTTATATTTGGTTAGTTGGGGTTAGTGCCATGTCTCACTTTTTTGATAAAAAATTTTGGAAGTTCTAGATGCGGGCTCGATTAACAAACAATCTGCTATTCGATGATTCTAAGGTTGAGATTGATGAAATATTTGCTGAACTTGGAATATAGGCCGACCAACAAAGCAAAAAAGGTGCTCATTTTTACACTTAAATTTAGCCGGAAACAACCTGTGCCACTTTTTAAATCATGGTAAATAGATGAAAATCCCGGGTTTATCCCCAGCGAATTTGTTTACTGTAATTGTTTAAACAATAAAAACTGTAAAAAAAGGTAATTTTTTTAGTTTTTCGCGTGTAACTCAAAAACCATTAAATAAATCGCGATGGTGTCCTTGGAACTATTTTAGAGAATTAAAAAACCTACAAAATGATTTTTTATAGAGCTTTTTCCTAGCATTTCCCGCCGAGAAAATTTGGAAAAACTCCAAAAATTAATATTAAAAAGAAAAAATGTATCTCCGTTTGGTTTAAAAATTAAGGGGTAATTTTTCGAAAAATGATAGCTAATAATATGTAGTTTAACTACGCAAAGAATCGTTTCTGTCGGATTTATAGTTTTCGATTTAGGGCTCATCAAAAATGTAGTGGCTTTTTTTGCGAGGCCCACTGTTTTAATGCGGATCAATATATTTTGATTCTGGAAACGGCTTATTAAAGTAAAGATCAAAATCTTTCTCTCCATATTTTGAATTTTTCTCTCAAGGGGCGGGAAATTGGTGAAAAAAGTCTCTGAAAGTCGTGCGAAACGCTAAAAACGACGAGCGAAGTAGTATCGGTAGTGGGGGAGCGAGGCAACGAAGGTGAAATGCATATTAGTCCGGGTAAATCTGTAATTTACCGTTAAATGATTTGGAGCCCGTAAATTTTTGATGAGCCCGAAATCGAAAACTATAAATCCGACAGAAACCATTCTCTGCGTGGTTAAACTACATATTAGTATCTATCATTTCCCAAAAAATTACTTCGTAATCTTTATACCGAACGAAGATATCATTTTTTGGAAAAAGGTCCATTTTTGGAGTTTTTTCGGATTTTCTCGGCGAGAAATGCTCGTTCTCTAAAATACTCCCATTGACACCATCGAGATATCTCCAACAATTTTTGAGTTATACGCGAAAAACTAAAAAAATCTGTTTTTTGCACTTTTTATTGTTTAAACAATTACTGTAAACAAATTCGTTGGGGACAAACCGGGGTTTTCATCTATTTATCATGTTTTAACAGATGGCACAGGTTGTTTCCGGCTAAATTTAAGTGTGCAAAAAAATCTCTATTGATTGGCCAATAAACTGCTCAACAAAAAGATCGTACCATTTCATTTTTAGACCCATTTTTAAACTGCTGTAACTTTTTTAAAAATGATTTTTTTTTAATATTTAAAACCAAGTTTAAAACCACGTTTCTTCTACTTTAAGCCGTATTGTATTTAGTTTTGGTAAGATGAATATTGTCATGATGTACGGGGTGATCAATAGAGTGCTGCAAAAAAACAAAAAAATCGAGTGTGTCTCATTTCAGTGGTCATTTTTTTGGCCGTTATAATACGGGTTGTTACCAAGGTCATATCAATATCTCTACACGTCTATGCCAGTTTTTGAATTGAGGACCTCTGGCTTGCGATACACTTCTAAACGTCAAATTTTGGTAATCAATTCTTTAAAAAGCTATAACTGGAAAATGAATAGACAGATTTCAACGAGTGTTTCATATTTGGAAAGCTCATTTCATGTAGATTTTTTATGTCTTAAGCACTTTTTGATAGGTTATAATTTTATGAGTATACGGGGCCTACCAATACCAAAAACGTATGTGATTTAGAAATCCTAAATGTAGGGTTATTGAGCGCCAAAGGAACCATATGTGTGTGTTTTGTTTTAAAAATGGCCAAGTTGAAGTTTGTGTCAATATCTCGAAACGATTTCTACCGTTAATCGATTCAGCAAAAATGCGTCGTTATTATGGCATTAGATCTGAATGGTAGGAATTCCAACAACATCTTAAAATTTTAAACATTTTTAAACATAAATTAGGGTATTTGGTGTTGTACACCATAATATACGGAGTGATCAACAAAGTGCTTTCAAATTTATTATGGTATCCATAATTAACATTAGGTACAGAACGGCCTTGTTTGCGCAACATGTTTTAGATTAAAATTGTTGGCACTTTGTTGATCACTCTGTATATCATGGTGTACAACACCAAATAGCCTAATTTATGTTTAAAAATGTTTAAAACTTTAAGACGTTGTTGGAATTGCTACCATTCAGACCTAATGCCATATTAACGACGCATTTTTGCTGAATAAGTTTACAGGCACTTAAACAGCATAAATCGATTAACGGTAGAAATCGTTTCGAGATATTGACACACACTTCAACTGGGCCATTTTTAAAACAAAACACACACATATGGTCCCTTTGGTGTTCAATAATTTACCCTATATTTAGGATTTCTAAATCAGCTACATTTTTGGTATTTGTTGGCCCCGTATACCCATAAAATTATAACCTATCAAAAAGTGCTTGGGACAGCCAGAGGTCCTCAATTCAAAAACTGGCATAAACGTCTAGAGATATTAATATGACCTTGGTAACAACCCGTATTATAACGACCAAAAAAAATTACCACTGAAATGGGACACACTCGAATTTTTTGTTTTTTTGCAGCACTCTATTGATCACACTGTACATCATGATAAGATTCATCTTACTAAAACTAAATGCAATACAGCTTAAAGGAGAAGAAACGCGGTTTTAAACTTCGTTTTAGATATTTAAAAAAGTTACAGCAGTTTGAAAATGGTTCAAAAAATTAAATGGTACGATCGTTTTGTTGAGCAGTTTAGTTTAATCTAAAATAGGATTGTTAGATACAAAGTTCGTTGGTACAAATAATAATACAAACACTTATTTAGGTATATTTTAATTTCAGTAAAATTACCATTTAACAACTATTCGAATAGCTTTACAAGAAATCCTTTAATGTTTAAATTATTTCTTTAAAGACTTCATATTATCCTTTTCTATGAAGCTTTTATTACTCTATAATTACATGTTTAAATTATAATATACCCACCCTTGTCTAGTGCCCATCTAAAATTAGTAACTTCTACGAGAACAAAGAAGAGATGCGTGCTATCTTCGAGTGAATATTATAATGAAGGAACATGCGGGCACGACCCAAAGATAGAGGAGGATGATGACTGGATTTACAGTGAATATTTAAAATCCATAATAAGTTATTATGAAAATAGGCTGATTGAACGATTCACTTTTAGTTAAAACAATAGATAGGTTGTTATATTGAAATATGCTGGTACAAATCTTGAAGATAATTCACTTGAAGGACGTCTAAATAGTTCATTAACCTTAAAAATTGCAAACATGCAGGGTATGTTTTTTGAATATCGCCGATTAATCAAAAGAAATTTAGTAGAAACCCTGGAGATTTTATTGGGTAGTGAAGGCAATATTTTGGCGGAAGTTTTGGGTTTTAAAAGGTTGTGTGCATATTTGGTATCGCATTTGTTAACAAAGGAACAAAACTACATTCCAATGCGGCTTTTCTACATTTGATTTTTTTCGGAAAAGGAAAAAAAAATTATGTCCGTCGTTTTACTACTATAGATGGGATTTGGGTGTACGATCACGACCCTGAATCAAAACAAGATGTTAAGGAGTGGTGTGAATCCAGTAATTCGGCTTCGAAGGGAGGAAGGGTTTATTCATTCATATTGCTGACGTCTCGGTCCCGGTCCATGTCCAATTCCCGAGAAAAAAAATTGTTGGGTTATTTTAAAAACGTAAAAATCAACATGTTGACACATTTCAGGTACAGTCATACACTCACGTCAGTCTTGTTTCAGAATATCTCATTTCGGTTTTAATTTGCAAAGCTGAAAAAATTTTGCCTTTAAAACCTTATTGTCTAAAAAACCTCATAAATATTTCCCCAACTCTTATCCAAAGTTTTTCTTGTATCTATTGGAAAAACCACCAGATAAATGGAACATTTAAGAATAATTAACCAAAAGGGGATGTTAAAAAAAATTTGTTCAAAGGTCCCTTTTAAAAAACAAATTTGGCACAAATTATTTAATACCCAAAAATTTTAAATTTAAAAATAAACTTAATTTTATCCCTCCATTATCAATTAATTTTTTCTATATTATTTAATTTGTTATATAGTATCAAAATTTCCTTCCCCCTTTTTTTTTTCTCATCCATGGAAAAATTTTCCCCTTTTTTTTGTTTCTTGATCGATTTTCTTCTATGGAATTAAATTTTTGAAATATTTTGTATAATACTGAATTTTGCATCCCCTCCTATTATTACTACCTACTGACGATTGAGGGCCCCTGTCTCACTGTCACCTGATTTGGGGAAAATTTTTCCACAATAATTCTTTGTTTTTGGCCCGCAAAAAATTTAAAAAAACAACCCTCATCGTAAACCCGCCCAAAAAAAGGTTTGTTGACAAATTCATTGTGTAGGCACCGCTCCTTTTAAAAAAGGCCCTGATTACAGACTAATATCAATAGTTTAGGTTAGTTATTTTGGATACTCAATAACACACACGAAAATACCCCGAAACTCCAAAAGACTGATAAACTAAAAAAAAAAGACTCTTTTATATTAACACCTGCAATTTGTTTAACCCCTACATAATATCCAAAAAAAAATAGGTACAAACAATAAAAAAGGGGAAATTTTTTAAGTCCAGACCTATTTTGCGGGTCCCAAAGTTTATTGAGTTTTAAATCGAAGCAGGTAAAACAAAAAAAAGGATTGTGAACACTTACCCCGGACAAAAACTATAGAGTACCCCAAAAAATTGAAATACCCCTTTGGGGTCCGAAATTGGCCAAAAGGTTTTCATCGTGCTTAAAGCAAAAGGAATTTTTTCGCGGATTATTTGAAATTGATTATTATTGAATTTGGGGTAGCAAAAAAAAATGGGGTTTTAAAAGGGAAAAAAAACGGTTTTCACTTAGGGAACAATCCCTCAAAATTATTTAAATAAAAAATATTTAAAAAGGGGTTGCCCAACATTTTAAGGAACCCCCAAAGCACAAGGTTTTTTTTTTTTTATCTTGGGACAGTCCACAGGCTGATCTAAGTAAACGTACCGGGGTGTCTTTAGTGTGGTGAGGGAGTTTGTTCCCCGGGACTTAGATATTTGGTTGGGGGGATAAAAGGAAAAACTTCTGGGGCGCAATTTCCCAAAAATCTTGAAACTCTGGGGATAAAGGAACGAAGAAAGTGGGAAGTTGGGCCTCTCTAACTGAACTGAAAAAAGGTTTAAAAGTTGCCCAGTTTGCGTTTGGAGCTCAAAGGGGGGAAATTTTACTGGCCAACTCCTCTGGCAGAAGCTGTGAAAATCCCCATAAAAGGGGCGGCCCCAGAGCTGACGGTGGGCAAAGGAAGTTTGTAAGCGGGGGATTTAATAAACGAACAGCTCCCCCCTTTAAGGGGGTCCCGTGCTAATTTGAAGGCCCATTCCCCAGATTTAGAACAATATTCTAAAAAGGGGCTGATTTGGGAAAACAGGGGTATACTTGAAGAAATTTTCTGGTTCAAAGAAAAATAAGGGTTTTTTAAAATGCGTGCCAGTTGATTTTTTCTAAAAATAACACCGACAAGATTAAACGATTTTTGTTCTAAAGAACTTGGGTTTCGCTCATCGGGGTTTTCCCAAAATGGCCAAACAAAATGTGATTTTTTACTTTGGAAGTTTAAAAATTTTAACGCAAAAAAGGCCCTTGCAGAAAAGCATAGGACCATAATGGCGTCCAAAAGTGGCCCCAAATGTATTGCCCCAAAATAGTAAGTACCAGCAAAGGGGGAATTCTGACTCCCCCAAAAAATGTGCAAAAGGGGGGCCAGGGGAACACGGGAGTTGTTTTCATTCATCTTTAAATTTGTTCTCCAAAAAAAAGGATGGATTTGGGGGAGGAATACAAAAAAATAGTGGATGACGCTATTGAAGCAGTTGTGGTTAAGTAGCCCATTGTCTGAGTCAAAATTGCATGCAAAAATAATTTGATCTTGTTGGCCAAGGATTGGGGAAAATCGCAGTAACCTGAACTCCATCAACGATTTTAAGAGAACTGCTGATGAAGACCTTAAAAAATATAGAAAAATTTTTGGATGCAATTAATTAACTCTTATCAAAACTTTGATTCTGTAAGGGGAAACCCATATCGAAAATTGGCCCCCCCAAAAAACCCCTTCATTATTCAGTTTAAAAAATCGCATTCCGCCCTTGGGGCCCTTGACATAGTCTGGGTGACGGATATTCCACAGCAGTTCCTTTTAAAAAACTCCAAAAAACTGTTATGTTATTGCACCCCCTTTAACCCCGGTGTTTTTTTTTCCTCACCATTACCAGAAGAATTATGGCCCCCACTGGGCACGTGACCCGCTAATGTCCTCTGGGCGGCCAATAATCTTCATTTTCTTTACTGGCAGCCAGTGGGCCTGGCCGTTGGGGGGGAACCCGTACCCCATCCCGGGGAAAAAGGGGGACAATTCTGGCCGCCTTAATTGCTGGTCTACTGGACCCCCACTGCCCCCCTTTGGGGGGCCTTTGGGTTTTTTAAAATTGTTGGTGAAACCCCAAAAAAAAAAATCATGTTTTTTTTATCAAAAATTAAAACCAAATAAAAAACCCCTTGGGGAATCCAAAATGGCCCTGGTTCCTTTATTTTTCCCAAAAAAATTTTAAAAGGGGCCCTTACCATCCTTTTCCTACCCCTTCAAAAAAAACCCTCATTTTAAAAAGTACTGTGGAGGGCATACCCATATCCGGCCCTTTTTAAACCCAAAAATTTTTTTTAAACTAAAAAATTTTCTTCCCTCCCCTTTTTATCATTGAAAGGCCCCTTTTTTTTTTTTTTCCCCCACCGCCCCTTTTAAAACCGTGGGGGCCTTTTTTCCCCCTGTTGCCGATGCTAAGGGGTTAGCGAAGTCATTAGGGGGTTTTCCCTTTTTATTTAAATGCTTAATTTTTTTTGACTTTTTTAGTTTGAGGCTCGGGGTTTTTTATTGCGGGTTTTTTAAAAAACTAACCTTTTTGACCGATATTGAGGGGGCAAAATGGTTTTGGGGAAAAAAGTCGTATTGTCTTATGTACGTTAAAAATAATCAACGGGGGCTTTTCGCGCAAAAAAAATTTTTTAAAAACAAAAATCTTGAAAATAATTGTTCAGTCCTAAATTTTTTTTTGGGAAATTTTTAAAAAATAAAAAAAAAATAGACGAAAACTAGTAAAAAAAAATTTTAATTATACCATTAAAGAATTTTTGGTTTTTTAAAATTAAAAAAAAAAAAAACCCCGGGGATCCCTTATAATGGATCGCACGTTTGTACAAAAGTTATATTTACGTGGCTTTGAGGCCTTTTTTGGGGGAAAAACAGAAAAAAATGTTTTATATAAAAATTGAAGGATGTTGCCATATTTTTTTTTGAAATTATTAAAAAAAAACCCAAAAAAAAAAATGGAAAAAAAAGGCAACTTCAATTTTTTTTAAAGAAACACCCTGTATATTATGCGCTACAACGAAAGATCTTTTTTTTTGATTTAAAAATATATACTTGATATTTGGATTAACCTTTTTTTAGATTTTTTTTAATTAATTAAATAAATTAAAAAAAAGTGTATATTAGTATCAAGAAACCAGGGAAACAATAACATTGTTTTTTGTTGAATTTGGGGGGGGGTTTTTCTGGACCAATAGTTTTTTTTTTTCATTAAACATTCCTGCTAAAGAAAAAAGGAAATTTGTGGGGAAAAAAATTTTATTTAAAAAAATTTTGGGTCCCACTGCATTACCCTATTTCCCCTAAAACAGGTGGCCTGCATGTTTTGTTCAAAAGGGAAATTCTGAACGGACATAAATTTATAAAAATAAAAATTTAAAATTTTAAATTAAATAAGTTTTAAAAAACTGTTTTATTAAGTTCAGATGCGCATCCGAATTTATTTCAGGTTTTTTAAAATTTTAAAAGGGGTTATTATAAAAAAAGAAAAAAAAATAATAATTATCCTGAAAAAACAGGGTATTCGAACTTTGTTTTCATTTCGGTGCAGTCCTTTTCATTTTTTAAACTTTTTTTCAATAAACTTTCTTACATTTTTAAATTTCTCAGGGGGCCACGATTATGTTATTTAAATAAAGATAGGAATCAAAAAATTTTGGGAAATTCGCTTTTGGGCCTAACAACATGCCGAGTAAAATTTAAAATTCCGAGTACTTAAGTGTTATACATTTTTGTAATTAGGATAATAAGAGGTTCAAAAAATTAAATAAAAAAACCCATGTCCGTATTTAAAAAAATAAAGTTGATGATGGTCTAACGAAAACGAAACGTCAAAAAGAAAAAACTCTCAACGCTGTTTTGTAGAGATTAAGAATGGCCATAAGAAAGTGCTTTCGTTTTTTCCCTATCTCTTTAAATAACGTCAGAAAAAAATAAAAACGAAATCAGCAAATTTCGGTTTTTTCCGGATATCTCCGGAAGTACTCGGAATTTTATAACTTTCTACTCGGCATGTTGTTAGGCATCTAAATGCGCAACTTTGCCATAATTGAACCGACTTCCTATCTCTTACGGTTTCCGAGATCCCCATGCATGCATTCGAATCTGTGGCACCCTGTAAGATGGTAATCGTTGTTAAGGATATAAAAAGTAATATTCCCTTTGCACTTCGTCACATTATTAATGTTACCATAAAAAAGACGATAATATAATTCTGAATAGCATCAAAAAAACTTTTAAAATTTTTAATATTAAAAAAAAAAATTTAGATTTTTGCAAATAAATACGTTAAATTTACTAAAACAATTTTATTGTTTTCATAGCTTTTTGATCATAATATTTTTTTTTTTTTAAATTTTATTAATATTTTCAGCTTAAATATTAAAAAATGGTTCATCCAAATATCACGTATATATTTGAAATCAAAAAAAAAGATCTTTTTGTACCCATAATATACAGGGTTTTCCCATTTAAAAAAATTAAAGTTTTTATTTCCCCAAATTTTTTATTTCGATTTTTTTTTGTAATTTAAAAAGATAATATGGAAAATAACAATTTTTATATAAAACATTTTTTCTTTTCCAAAATAAATTCCGGCCCAGTAAATATAATAAAAGACCCTGTACTCGGTTAAAACCAAATCCTGCCTACCCATCAGCAAGTTTTGCCGCGGGGCCCGCCCCCGGAAATTGATACCCCCCTAAATTCCTTATTTAACCAGAGAACAGTTTTTCCCTTCCGTTTTTAAATTTGATTCATTCAGGAAATGTAGGGGAATAAATACTTTTTTAATGGCCCGTTTGTTTTGGGACTATTTATCCCATAAAATATAAAAATGATACAGAAAAAGTTTTAAAAAAAAGCTTAGTTTAATTTATATTTTAAAATTTTTATTTTTTTAAAAAATACTCCTTTTTCCGGGGACATGCCCTTTTAATTTAAAGGGACAACCTATTTTTTTGATTTTTTGATTTTACGCCCTAGGCACATTTCATATAAAATCCTATACTTAAATTTTTTACATATTTTAAATTTTATAAAAAAATACGTTTGGGATCCAAAATAATTAAATTTTTCGAAAAAGGAAGCCTTTATTATTTCATTTAAAATTTCCATTAAAAAGACCCTACTTCAAGATAATTTTAAAATATTTGATTGTTAAAAGGGCTTTTAAAAAAATGGGTTTAAAAAATGAAATTGAGAAAACGAAAAAAACTTTTAAAAAAGGAAACCCCAAATTTTAAATTTTATCTATTTAGAATTAATAAGGGGGTTTTAAAGTTGCTTATTAAAATTTTGTATTTTCGAAAAAAATATAATATTTTTCTATTGCAAAAATGCTATAGTCGGGTATATGGCTCTTAAGTTTTAAAATATTTGCCAGACAGCGTTTAAAAACTCAATACCAAAATTGAAATATGAAAAATTAAATAAATAAATTAAAGATTTTAATTAGTCAATTAATTTTGCTTTAATTTTTTTGCTTTTTTCTCCATATATTTCCTAGAAAAGGTAGGGTGGTCCCGCAAGAAAAGGCAGATTTTTAACAATAGTGACTTTCTGTAGTGTTGATTTTTTTTTAAACCCTGTCATCCAATATTAATAAAACTAAACCCATTTTTTAAAATATAGTTTTTTTCAATAAAAAAATATTTATTCCCAATTTTTTAAAAAAACTACAAAATTTTTTAAGAATTTTAAACCAAACACTTTTTATTTTAATTTTAAATAAAAAAAAAGTTAAAATTTGGGGTTTCCATTTAAAAAAATTGATTTTTGTTTTTTTCTTAATTTTTTTTTTTAATCTTATTTTTTTAATGCCCCATAAACAGTCATAAAAAATTTAAAAATCTCTTAAAGTAGCTTGTTTTCAAAAAAATCTAATTGAAATTAAAAAATAAACCCTTTTTACGAAAAATTTTTAAAATGATCCGCAAACGTCATTTTTTTTATAAATTTAAATATGTCAAAAAAGGTAAGACAAGTAAGGGAAATTTTTATATAAAATGTGTCTAAATTTTACGTAAAATCAACAGATAATAATATATAGGGTGTCTCATTTAAATTAAGGGAAATTTTTGGGGCCACGGAAAAAGACCCGTTTTACAAAATAAAATTTAAAATATAAATTAAATAAGAAACTTTTTTTAAAATTTTTTTTTATCTTGTATATTTTATGGGATAAAGTGTTCCAAGTAAACGGGGCCCCTTGTACACTTAAAATAAAAAAACTCCTCTTTTACCATCACGTATGTTTCAGATTGCGTTTTCCTAAGCAACAAAGACTGTTGTTTTCCTGCTACATAATAATTGCCGTGACATTTGACTTTTGCAGGAAAACCGGCAACAGCGCTTTGGGAGCGCATGCTTCACCGCCCGCGAGGTCCCAGTTCAGTCGCGCGGCACAAAAAACCCTGTATCGCGTATCTCAGTTCCCCTGAGCTGTGTATAGCAGGAATCGGTTTTAAATTACGCAAAAAATTTTTTTTTACATATATATCCCTGGCAGAAACCCGATATTTAAAAGAACGGGAAAAACACAATATGAGAAGTGTTTTTCCGCTGTCCCATTAATTTCGGAAGGGAAAAATTGTAAACAATGGACCATGGAAACCGGTATTTTTTAATTGTGACAGCTATTAATTGGGTTTGGAAAAAAATCGGTGCGATGACGTAAACGCATGGGGGGTCAGATAAATTTGGCAGGAAAAAAGATGGATGGGGCATTAGACGTACGTATTTGTTTATTTATTTTATTTAAAGTTTTTTTTAATTAAAAACAGTTATTAATTTTTTGTTAAAATATTGGGACAGACAGAGTACTGGTGCTGTTAAAGAAATTTTTTTGTTTAAACTACTGTGTCCATGGGACCCTAGAGGAGGAGGGCCGGGGGGGCCCACTCCCTAAGATTTTGATATTTTTAAAATATTTAAAAGATCCAAAAAATTTTAAAAGGGGACAGGGTTTTGAATGTTTAACAAAATGTCGATTTTGACAGGTTGTGACAATGACGTTTTGTTAAACATTTAAACCGTTGTTCTTTTTAAAATTGCTAAGTCCATTTAAATTTTAAAATCATCACTCGACCGTATGCCTTTTTTTAAAATTTTAAAAATTTATAGTTTTTTAAAATAAAAAATCAACAAGGTTCAAAATTATGGAGGTATTTTTATACGCAAGTACAATTTTATTTCCCCCCTTGGGGAAATCTGCGTGCGCCCATGACAGCGTGTACTTAAGTTTGGTTCACAAGAAAGTAATTTATTGGAATTAAAACAAAAAGGGTACGACAATTAAAAACATTTTTTAAATGGGAAACCTTATTTATTGGTTCGTTTTAGGGAAACCTCTCAATTTTTTTGTTACTTATGGGGATTTTTTTTAATTTTTAAGTAACAACAGTTTAAATTTTTTCTATAAGAAATTTGCTTTTAAAATTTGAAATTAGAAAATGTACCAAAAATCACCAAAATGGCTTAACACAAACACTAATATTTAAAAAAAATATTCTCTGGGAAAAGATTTACAGATGCAGGGGATCCGTCGAAGATTTTATTTATTATAATTATTATTAATATTATGTTTTCACTTTTACAAAAATTGACTTTTTTTTGTTTTTTGCATT
>JAHBCN010016104.1:0-20013 GCA_019359885.1 Listronotus oregonensis
AACTCTGACAGTTATTTTCATACTGGGCTGGACATTTTTTGATCGAATGGGCCGTAGCATTGGGCTTCCCCCCTTTTAAATTTTTCCCCTTTTAGTTCACTAGTAGAACGGCTTTTCTTAAGAATTAAATGAAATTGAAATATAGGGTTAATAAAAGTGTCTTTTATCTAATTAAAAAAAAAATTTTTTTTAATCGTCTGTGAAACGAGATATTATCAATCAAATTGTGCATAATTAACATTGATATATGTCATGTATTAAAGCCATGCATTCATTTTGGAATATCTCGAAAACGGTTCTTACGATATTTTTAAAAACTAATGCAATATAAACCCGGTTTTTGGGGAAAAATTTAAAAAAGGAAAAACCCCGGGATTTTTTGACCTTTTTTATCAAAATATTGTTTTTAAAAATTTTTTACTTAGGTCTGTTTGTTTTTTAAAAATAGTGTACAGGGTTATGCTTTTTAAAATAAACAGGGTTTTTTTTTTGAACTTTCCTAAATTTTTAAAAAAAACAAATATAGCCATTTCGTGTTTTTTTTTTCTCGTAGATTTCAATAATCTAATCAGAAAAACATTTAAAATAAAAACAAAAGAGTTACAGCACGAGTGACGTATTCTACCGTTTCTCCGTTTCTACGCCGTATATTTTTATATCAATAGATAGGTTTTCACGAGGAATTCGGTGATATAGGGATTGCTGGGTTTATTTCCCGGTTCTGCTGCTTTGTCTAAAACTGTATGATACTAAAAGGATAGTTTCCCCAAAAAAAAACCCCCAAGGTTTTTTAAAAAGGTTTTAAGCCCAATGCTATGGCCCATTCAATCAAAAAATGTCCCCCCAGTATAAAAATAACTGTCAAAGTTGGCCCCCCGATTTGCGCAATAACAAAATTCCACGAAATAATTTAATGTGTTCCCTACTTACTCGCTGATAAATCAGTTTGTAGTTAGTAAACACATTATACTTTTAGGGGGCCGTAGTTCATCATTCGTCTTTTTCCCCTTTTGGTTTGTGCCCTTTGCGCCGTATTAGTTTCGATTGATTTGCTTTGTGTGAGTCCCCAAATTTTGTGGTGGCAGAAACTTTTTGGATTGATAAAAACCTTATTTTAGTAATTAGTGTTTATTAAATTGTGACTATAATTTTGTGTGTATTGTTTGTTACTTATAATATCGAAACAAAATGACTAGAGGTTGTATGGTTTTGTCTTGCAAATCCAAGGGTAACATACCCGGCATTCTTTACTTTAGGTAAGTATTTTTTATATTTAAATTAGGTGCTTCTTATGAGAGGTAACGTTAGGTAATCGAAAAAATAATAATATATCAACTATGAATAATAGAATAATGAAAATTTCATAGGAAATAGCAGTGAAAAAAATAAGGCAATCTTAACTAATTTTTAAGATGATTTCCACAATGTTTGTGTATTTCTGTGAATTATTAAAAAGAAATAAGGTTTACATTTAGTTACTGTTATTTCATTTAATAATTTAGTACATTCTTTTAAAGAATCAAAATTATTAATTACTGGGCAGACCAGGAAAATTTTTTAATATATACAGGTCCCTCAAATTTAAAAATAAAATTTTTTTAAATTTTTTTAATTTAAAAGTTCCTTTTTGCTTTTTCTGTATTTGTTTAAAAATAAATTGGATTTTTTGGTTTCTTAATCTTATATTATTAACTTTTTAAGCTCAACATACTGTAGACACATAATATTTAACGGTTACTGTTACAATAGATACCTAGGTACCAAAGGTTACTAAACATGTTTAACCACTGTTATTCTGTGTCATGAATGTTTGTTATTAGTGAAAAGTATATGCCTAAAAAGCAGTTATAAAAATTTTCACTTTTTAATGTACAACCAGAATCTTAGGATTAAATTAAACTCATTTACACTATCTTGCCCTTCTTTTATCACAAAATTGGTGATAAGTACATGACACTATCATACAATGTTTGAAATTTATTTTAAAAAATCGTGTTTTTTTTTTTTTACAAAGATTTTTTTTGGGAAAAATACAAAACTCCTAAAAATATCGACCATTTAAATAGAAGGCTTCTTTCCATATTATATCAGATGATTTAAAATCCAATAATACTCAATAATTTTAAATATTCTATGGTAGTATCGTTTAATAACCAACAATTTTGTGCAAAAAATAGAAAGAAACAGTAAATGCTTGAATTTGACATTTGATGATGTCAACTTTATAGATAGTAACAACGAATTATGGAAGTCCGGCTCTGACCTACTATTCATTGCGCAAACTGCGCGGGGCCAACCCCCCTATTCCCGTTGCCCTGCACGCCTGGAAAATTTTGTTCACAGTATTGGGGTTCCATACCCCTTTTTAAATTTCCCCCAAAAAAAACCCGGCTGCCACAGGTCACAGGTTCTTTTTGTCAAAGTCAAAATTTTAAAAATACGTATATTATTTTTTTAAGTAGTTTTATAATAGGTTTTCATCAGAAGAACGGCTTCAGATTATAACTATCTTTATAAATTTTGGGAAAAAAGGGGGAAACACAACGAAGGTATGTTGCAAATTTCAAGAAACAAAATCACATTTTAAAAAAAAGGACTACAATAAAAAAAAGAAAAACCCGGGATCAAGCTATTCTAAATTATTTTACTTTGTATCCCATGAAGTCAATTACTCCCCCCGTTAGAGACTTGATGTATGGCCTTGAAAAAAGAAGAGTAACCTATGCGACGGTTCAGAGAACACTGAAATATTTTTAAATATCTTCCTTAGGTTCTTTCAGTGCAGCATTTAACCGTGAAAAAAAGGAACTTCGCTTTCAATTTGTTTCCCAAATAATAATCCATGAACAAGATAACGATCCTACCCTGTTTTAAACGATTCTTTGGATGGATAAAATACGTTACTACATCGGGAATGTTTAACCGACGCAATACGCACAGCTGGGCAAGACAAAACCCCGGAAATTTAAAAAAATTAAATACCAAGGGGGGTTTTTTTCTTCATTTTCTGGTGTGGTGTGTTAACAATAAATTGTCGCCCCAAAATTCTTTAGGGGGGCCCTTTAAATGGAGAAAAATATCTCAATTTTTTTAAAACGATATTGAGGACATTTTAAAAAAAATTGCCACTCCAAACGGCCGCAAAAATAATTTGGCAACAAGACGGGGCGCCGCCCATGCTTTCGTCAAGTTGTGCAGTATCCCCCAAAAACCATACAATCACTGGATTGGACGTTATGGCACTATTGATCCCCTAATAGTCCAGATATTACAATATTGGACACTTTTTTTGGGGGCCTTTAAGAATGTCGTTTACCAAAATGGGAAAACAAACCGGGGAAAAAATTAGAAAAAATTTTTAAATGAATTAATCGTCTTAACCAGGGGGCTTAATTATATCATGCATTGTAGATCAATCATTTCCATTTGGTTCCGGGGTGGGGGTTTTTTTGTCAGTATCAAAAGGATTCTGAAAAATCTTAATTTGATTCGCAATGGCATCAAATCCGAAACAGTATCAAAAAATTTTCTTCAAAGCACTCAAAATTTCGATTGCAAAATCGATAGGAAACTCAGTCTCAGTATGTGGCTGAATATTTCCATGTTTTAAAAAGTGAAAAAACATTTACTTCGTAGTTGTGTTAAACAGCCAATTTCTTCCGGAATGATTTGATATTAGTGTATAAATCAGGAAAAAGCTGGTTTTTTTCCCCCGCAATCCCAAATTCAGTTGTTCACATGTTTTGTAAATCAACATGAATGTAATTCCACGCCATCATTGTTTTGTAATTCAGTAAGAGGGCGATGCTTTTCATTCAAAAAATTTTGATCACTGCCGGGTTAAAAAAGCGTTGAAGGACTTTCCCAAACTAACCCAGCGTACGGCAGTAGATAAGGTAAGTCAGTTTTTCCAATCCCAATAAATTGTCGGAATTGTCGGTGATTCACCCAAAAAAGATCTGATAAAATTAACAGTTGATATGACTCTTTCAAAACGTCAGACTTCCCCAAACTTTTCCCCAAAAGACTGTTGATGAATGATACAAAAGACTAAGGGAACCCCCATTTTCTACAGCCTTTGACACAAGAGCGACCACTCCTTTATCTTTCCCACTGTTTTTTTTCCTCCATCAGTTGTAATACTTAAAAGTTTTTCCATCAAGGTTCTTTTGATTAATGGCCATTTCAACCCTTTAAAAATATCTGTACCAGTACTTGTGCCATGAATACTATACATATAAAGAAGTTCTTCGTGCACTTCATAGCTTTTATCTACTCCTCGAATATAAATCAACACCTGAGCAGTATCTGACACATCCGTTGACTCACCCAAAAAAAGAAAACCACTCAAAATGTCCTTTTTTGTCGAACAGTTAAAAAGGTATATTTTCAGGGCACCCTTCGAGCCACATTTTTTGCTGACATACTGACAGTTTTTAATAAATTTACCTTTTCAGGGAAATTTCTTCGGCTACTGCAATTATGCATTCTTTGATCATTTCTCCATCGGTGAATGGTTTTCCACTTTGCAATTTCAAGAGCCACACGAAAGCTGGCACGAGTTGTTGCTTGTTCAGTTTTGAGTTTTGTAAATGAAGATTGCTGCGATTTCAACCCGGCTGCATAGCTTCGAATTTTCTGCCCCAAACTTCCTGTATATTTTGAGTAATTTTAAAATGTTTTGTTTCATAATGACGTTTAATGTTATATTTTTGAGAACGGCTATGCTTTCATTGCAAATCAAACAAGCGCCTTGTTACGGACTCAATTACGAAATACTGAATGTTCCATGATTTTGAATTTTCTGCATTCACTATCAATTTTTCGCTTCTTTTCCATACTACTAATTCACAAAAAAGCAACAATTCAAATCAAAATACTGTTATAAAGATGTCTTAAACTTAAACACGCAAAAACCCCTTTTAAGGAGGTATGCAATATTTTATTTAACAACAGTGTCATAGGAACTGACTTGTGGTTGCGCCATTACCTTCTTATATTTCCAATTACTGCCATCTAGAAGTGATGGAAGACACCAGAACTTTCTCGAACCAACGAGATTATTCTGCTGCTATTAGCGCCATCTGTTAGCGATAGAAGGTCTACCCATTTCCCCTTTGTCCACCAGATGTGTCACGTTACTCCTCATGGCTGGTTCTCTACGACTAATCTAGAAATTACAGATAATGGACAGGAAAATTAATAAATGCAGGTTCCGTTTTGCGGACTTTAGTCCGATTTCGCCTTTTTAAACGTTGTGTACTTTTTCGGCTTTTTTTTTTTTCAGTGGACTATTTCCTTCTTACCACCGGCAACAATGAAAATGGTTTGGCCCCGGAATTACTGGAGTAATCAGTATGGCCCTAAGGTGGAAATTTGGAGACCCCGGTCTTAACCAAAAAAACCCCAAATAATATTGGCGAGCTTAAAAGGTCAGGAGGGGTTTAGATCATGTTTCGAAAATAACGGGGGGGAAAGAACGTTTAAATTATTAGTAATATTATAATTTTTTGTTATAAGTGTTCTTATTACCACCATATTTTACCTCGTATTGTATTTTAATTTTTTTTCCTTTATTGTAATTTTGCTGCTTGGTTTAGAAATAGATATATCTTCATTTTTAGCATATAATTAATTTGAAAACCCCTTTTTCTGATGAAAACCTCATTATAAAACTACTCCAAAAGTAATAAACGTATTTTTAAAAATCTTGACTTGAAAATAAGCACCTGTGACCTGTGGAAACCAGGTTTTTTTGGGTAAAAATCCATAGTATCATGAGTTTCAGAAAATTTTCAAAAAAACCGCGGGGAAAAAAACCCAGCAACCCCATATCACCAAACCCCGTGAAAATCTCAAATTTTTGGGGTATAAAAATATAGGGGGATTCCTTTTAAAAAAAACGTCACCGGCAACTCTTTTTTTTTTTTTTCAAATTTTTTTTTGATAAGATTATTGAATTCTACGAAAAAAAAATTTAAAAAAGGGCCATTTTCTTTTTTTAAAAAAAGTACGGGGAAAATTTAAAAAAAACCCTTTTTTTTTTTAAAATGAATAACCCCCCAAAAAACCCTTTTTTTAAAAAAATTTTTTTAAAAAACAAAAACAGCAACTGTCCAAATCACCCTTGTTTCCGGTAATGGATCTTTTTTCCCCATCAATAAAGGTTTTAAAACGATGTTGCCTATATTAACAAAAAAACCAAAAATTTTTTTTAAAAAATTTTTAATACATTTTAAAAAATTTCCCCAATTTTTTTTTTTAGATCTGGAAAATTTTTTACTTTTTTTTAAAAAAAAAACAAACAGTTTATTCCCAAAACCTCCCTATAAATTTGGCTTTTTCTAGCCCTTTGAGTTCTTGGGTGGACCCCACTTGAGATAATTACCCTATTTAAAACTTTAATTTTTTTTTTAATTTTGTGTATTATTATTTAAACTAATCCTTTAGAGCTAAATTTAAACCTTTTTTTTTTTATCCGACAACGCCCAAAATCCCCCTTTTTCCCTTTTAAACCCCAAAACACATAGTTTTTTTTTCGAATTTTATTTTAATTTTTTTCTGCAAAATTGCTTTTTTTTGTTTTTTTTTTTTAAATTTTTGTAAAAAAAAAGTGCTCTTTTAGTACGTAATTTTTATTTTTTTCAAATTGATGGATTCTAAACGACAACTTGACTATGATTTAATTTTTATAAAAATCATTCTTAGAAGTCTTTGCTTTGACCTTAATAAAATTCTAACGATTTTCAGAATCCGGAGCCTAAGAAATCCGTTCCTCTTCAGCAAGCACCAGGAAACCAATCACATTCCGAACGGAACGTGCAGTACGTCTCTCGGACGCGCACAAAGTCCCCAAAGCAACACTGTGGACATATCACAAGAGATAGCTTAAAACTGTTGAGAGCTTGAAGGTGGATCTACTGAGATTAACCAATCATGAGATATAATTTAGATCGAGACATACATGTAGTATTGGTCATGGGAGAGGAAGCCATCCCCGGTAAGTCGTGGATTCAAAGAAAATGCCTTTGTTTAGGGTTGCTTGACAGACCCCTTTCTCGCTCTCTCGTGTTCGTCTCATCTAAATTAGCTACCCCGAGATCAATTTGTATTAACATATTGTAAATGAGTACTTTTTACATCGGGCCCACGGCTGGATTTTATTGAATCTTGTATACATGGGTTTTGGGGCACTGATTACGAAACTGAAGTCAATTTTTGTTTGAGACAGTTCTTAGTTTTTAAGTTATAACGCTCCAGTCGGACCTAACCTCAAAACTGCACAAACTTTACTGAAATTCCTCCTTCTTAAAACTGATTACACCCAAAATGGAAGATTTTATAAAAATTCACTTATTATTTTTTAAAATAAATTTAATTTCACCTTCATTTAACAATTATTTTTAATTAAAAAAGCACAACAAGCACTTCCCAAAAATATTTTACTTTTATATATGTCAACAAAATTGTCTACAGATTTTAGACAATTTTATGTTGGTACGCCAGGGACCCGCGAAACAATGAATGACCTACTTTATAAATTTGAATTATTTTTATTTTCCACGATTTAAATTTTAAAAGTAAGCGCATTCAATAGGCTATTTGGCTGATTTTGGCCAACGTTTTAATTATTCTTGTACCTAACAAACACAAAACATTTTATATTTCTGGGAAATCTGCTGTACTTAATAAACTCAATGTTAAAGGTTAAATTATAAATCTATTGTTAAAACGCGTTCTGTAATGGCGTCGACATATGTTTCTGCGTGACGTCATATGCAAGTAAACAAGCAACTGAGGTGTAACCATGGTGAATTTGTAAATAATTTCCCCACTATTGGCTAAATGAAAGACAATTGGTGTGTAGTGCCACAATGTACCAGTACTTGAAACCCCACAAAACCGGTTTATATCTGTCCCAACAAACCAAAAAAAGTGGTTGGCAATTAACCCCGGTAGAGATCCAAATAGCTGTATCGTGATTCAAATGTTTTTATGTGTAAGGTCACTTGAATGTGCGAATACAAATATCCTGTTTTAAATACCTACCGATTTATAGTAACAAAATATCGCCTTTAGATAACTTACGGCGTTTGCACCACTAACTCTTAAAGGTTCCATAATAACGGGTATGATCAATATTGGGTGCTGACCTTAACGATTAATGAGGCTTTGCACAAGTTACACTTATTATTTTAGTTAAGTATTAAAAATGCTTCGGCAACACGCGTAAAATGTCTAGTTTTTGATGTTTGGTAACTAGAGCCATTATAAGTAAAGAAAAAGAAGAATAATTTATAAGAAAATAAATTTTTGCTCCCTAAAAAGTCTAAATTGTTTACAGTTCATTTTTTAATGTAAGTTTCATTTGTGTAATTGTACACTACAGTCTTGCGCATTCATAATAAGTAGCAACCCCAGAAGGAGAAAGAGTGGCTCCAACTTTTTAATTAGAAAATCTTTGTTGAAGATAATCTCATTATAAGCACATAATACGTAAAGACATAATAAAAATTAAAATAACAAAAATATACAAGTTGTTTCTTAACATTGCAAAAATTCTTTATGATTTGACTTTTGGATAAAAATATGAAAAAGGCCTAAACCCCTCTACTTGATCTATCGGTCTATAAATCTATTAAGAAAGAAAATTAGGTGATTATTTTATTTTATAAAATATGAATAAAATGAATAAGGTGATAAAATTTACAGTTGTTGATTTTTCCAAGGCTTTCTTCCAACAAATGATAAATAATCGTTATGATGATAAAGGGTTAAAATTTGCACCCATATTTGGTTTTTTCATTCTATCATTGTATTGAATGCTGACTCATTATTGACATGCATTGATTTGTTTACTCTGAAACTGCAAATTAATAAAACAAAATGTACCGAAAAGTTTTTACATATAAGAAAGTTTTCAGAATGCATTTTTTCAATTGTAGATTGCCAACCTTAAAAGGTCATTATTTAAAATATTTATTTTAAATTTTTAAATATTCACACACAACACAAAATAATAATTTACCGCTTTTACCACCAAAACAATAAAAGCCTTATTTTTGAGGTTATAAAATTACAAAGTGTTACTGGCCAAAGATAATTTGGTTTTCAACTATATTGGTTTAAGTGATAGTTAACCGTTATGTATGTTGCAAACGAAACCTTACACTTAAGTATCACTGAAAGTTGCCGACTCAAGTATCACTGGTAAACCGCCGTTATAAACACTTAAGGTATAACCTAACTTTTGGATTAGAATGATTGTTTGTTCAAAAGTTAAATACCTAGCAGGTTAGCATTTCTCTTTTATACTTAACGTTATTATTACTGGAGTTTGTGATGGGAAACTGATTATGGTAATAAATTACACAAAATACAAAATGGGCACTTTTTCAATTTGGCTCATAAGAGATGGTACTCCTTATATTTCTATCAGCTCCATAAACATAACCCGCAATAAGATTCAAACACGAATGATGAAACACAAAATAAATAATTTTTTGGAGATACTTACACAGCTACTACATTTGAGTTCTAAGAAGATAGTAGTCACGTTATTTTTAAAGAAACTATCAATCATAAAACGCGTCTATCCTTGTGTAGGTTTTTGTTATCGGCTTGCACAAAATTTATGTCCATTTGAGGCACGAAACGGATAATTATGTTACTTGAAATATGTTTTTAGAGAAGTAAAATGGCCAAGAAGCAGGTATTTAGATGAAGTTAAAGACCCTAAAATAACACCTGAAAACACGCAACACCTTAGGCTTAGGGATGACACTATTAATGCAAGGATACCACCAAAGTTGTGAACCAACTAGAGTTGTTCCAGTTTGTAAAATTAATTTGTAAAATATTTGAATTTTATTATGTGATATTTTGGTAATAATATGTAACATTTACTTTATATTATTGAGAGATATGCTTTTTTTTATAACACTATTATCTGATAGGATGACCAAGACCAGTTTATTTTCAAATGGTGGCAACTAGCCCATTGTTTCGCTGGGTCCCTTAGGTCAACATAAATTGTCTAAACCTAGACAATTTTATTGATACTTATAGTAAAATATTATTTTTTGTAGCGCTTGAGTAGCTTTTTTATTAAATAATTGTTAAATAAAGGTACACTTAATTTATCATATAAAATAATGAAGTGGTGATATCATCATAAAATCTTCTATTTTGGAAAAATCAGTTTCAAGAATATAATTTTAGGAAAGCCAAAAAGACTTAGAGGTAAGGTTCGAGTGGGGTTATAATTCAAAAACTAGCATAGTCCGACAAAAATTTGATTTCGCCCGTGATCAGTTATTCAAAAACCCCTGTATACAAAGTTTCAACAAATTGTGGGCCCGCAGAAACTTCACCTTGGTAATAACTTCTTACTTCTAGGTAAACACATTAAACCCTGATCATATGTCTGTAAGAAAAGAGCTTCTTCTGCTAGCCTCCAGTCAAAATCACTTTATGTGATAGTGGGGCCTTTGTAGCTAGTTTTGTAGAACAGAGATGGCTAGGAAGATGCAGGATGCCTTTTTTTATGACTGTGGTAAGTTAGTCCTTGTGATCTATTACTTTTTAGTGAAAGATTGATGCAGCATCAGGATGTGATTAATAATGAAGGTGTTTTGCAAAGCAAAAAATCGACAAGTTCGTTTCAAGCAATAACAATTATAGTTTCCTATGGTACCAGTACTTAGGAATTATTTCAGGAAAATAGGCCAAATTGCTTGTAATAAAACTTTTAGTGTATAATCAATCAATCAATCAATCAATCATTTATTAGTCTATACATGACGTTAGATAGGTCAAATTAATATACCATATAGCAAATAAACAAAATAAAATAAATAAGCTTTAACATAGATTAAAATGTAAATAAAATATAGACAAATATTATGAGACAGACAAAGCGCACAAACAATACTGAACTAATATAATAAACTAATGTGCTAAAACTTTTTGTCACACTCTGGTATTTCCAAAACCCTAAAACTGTAAACACGTCTATAAATAAAAATATTTCCTCAGTCTCTTTTTCGTAAATATGGTTAGGGTCCCTGATTCTTAGTTTTAACCTTACATTCTATTGTAGATTTTAGAATAAGAATAATGGGGTGATTTTTCAAAGGTGGTCGTTCTGTGTTTTGGGATTTCTAGTGATGATCATTCTGCTTTTAGAGGTTATGATTTTGCATGGTTCTTTTAAATGCCTCCTTATTCTTACATGAACATAAAGTGCAATAATTTCAAGATGTAAATAGATATTACCAGAGAATTTGAGTTTTTAAATGTTTCCCGCATGACCTAATGTTTTTATCGTATGATTCGACTCATTCGCTTCTGCGATACAAAGCACTTCTCGGGCTGATAGTTTAGTCAGTCTTGAGCATAATATTGTAGAGAGGAAAAAAGGCATATCCATATCAATGTATTAATAGAACTGTATGTTTAAGTTTTAGCAAAGCATAGTATGCTCTGCTGCTTCCCAGCATAAATGTGTTCACTGGGGTTCCCAGCTGTTTCTTGAGTCCAAATACGTGCCCAAAATTTCAAATTGACAGCAAGCATATTGATGTTAGCTCTTGAGCACTCTGCTATAAAAATGAACCGTCATTGTTTTTTCCTCATTCAAAATCAGTCCTAGATGAGCACCACCAGATCCAGATTTTTGACTTACTTTTGTTAAAATTTTTTCAGATAAAGTTCATCTCTATTTACTGATATTTCAGTTGTGATCATTGAACTGAGGTAAGTCTAGTTGACCCTACATTGGTCTGATTGGAAATTATTGAGCTGTACCAGGATTTTTCTTTCTTAAGAAAAGACAGCGATAGAGTGCTTTCCCTTATTCCCAAACTATAAAGCTTCTCCTGTCAAACCATGATTAGAGTGTCAAGGCTCGTGACAAGTCAAAAACAGGCAGGCACCAGCTTTGGGCCGGGCAAGCCCAGCTCTAAATATGAACTCAATCAACTCAACAATCACGTCCAGTTGATCTGTCAGCCTGAAACCATGTTGATCGCTGTAAAGGGAGATTAGGCTGACATGAAATTCACCAGTCATTATATAGAAACTTTTCAAAAACTTTCGAAGATATACTTGGATTGTTATTGGGTCTAGTTCTCTTTGATGTTTTTTGGTCACCTTCTTAAATACTGGAACCACTCTTTTTCCACTCCTAGAGCCGGAAAATCCCTGTTTCAATTGCTGAGTTAACAACATAGTTAAGGGTTTGACTATTTCATAAGTTACAGCCTTGAGCACCTTTGCTGGAATGCCGTCAGTACCCATTGACTTTTTGTTTTTTATCTGAGACATAATACCTTGTGGATCTCCTATATTCTGGTGGCTGGCTCTAGGAAGAATGAATTGGGCCACATGAGCAACTGTGGCATTTAGTTATGTTCCCAAGTGACTTTTTAATTTGTCTTCTATTGAGAAGGCGGGCACCTTCCAAATTCATTGGCTACACTTCCTGATCAGATAATTGACAGTTGTTTATGGCTAGGTTTATTGGCGTAGTTTTGCTTCTTCCCTCTCCAAAGCTCTTCATTTATTATGGTCCCAGATCTGTTTTGATTTATTTGGTGCACTTTCAATTGGCATTTGGTTGAATTTATTTTTACCCTGCGGTGATATTTTTCCTGTACATTTTTTCTTCTTTTCTATAATGGTTCCATTGTAAGTCATTATCGGTTTGTAGTGCTAACATGTATAAGTAAGTCGTAGATGTCGTCTTTAGCTTTTTTAAGTCCGTATAACAGTTGTTGCTCTTTGGTCATTGTTTTTATATTATTCCATGGATGTAAGTGAATGTAAAGCCAAATAAATGTCTGAAAAAGCTATCAAATGCCATATTTACATCCTCTGTGTACACCCCTTCCCAGTTCTCGTAGCTTAAACTTTTTCTGAGATCATCTAGATTTTAAAATTTTATTTATTTTTACTTTGGATGTATGTATGTCTTTATATGTCCGTCTGTTTAAAATTAAACATAAGACGTACGAACTTGACAGACAAATGTTGTGAAAAGAATGAATACACATTTTAACCCTAGAAATACAAGCCGAGGTAGATATTGACGAAATCCATACATTTATTGTAAATGTCTCTGGAAAAATAAATGATGATTATTATTATTATTATTATTATTATATCTACCACAGGTAGGTAGTAAAATCGTAACTGCACTTTTGAATATTTTTTATATCTATTAAATTTCTCTTTTTTTCATATTTTCCATAAAAGAAACAAAAATAGATTTAAACATTTATCGGATTCTCAATTTGTTTGAATTTTCAAAGTCTCAAATAAATAGACTTTTTTAGCAAAACATCACGATGGTATATTTTTTCTTAAAGCCTTAAGTGTCCTCTTTGAAACCCCGATGGAAATTTGAAAACCGTTTGTTCAGAAAAATAGTTATAAATTTTTGTTTGCTAACGATTTATTGATTCATTTTATAGTAATTATAGATAGCTATTTAAATTGATGAACTAAATTCTAAAATCGAATTTGTTCACTATCTACTTAGACAAAAAACAAAAAATATGTGTACCTATGTCAGGATTGCTTCTGCTTTCAAAACGATTTTAAGAACAAAATTCCGTGGGGTAAATATTTATCACAGGTTGTAGCTTACAGGAAAATGGGTTTTGCAGTTCGAGGGTGAATGCTTTATTATTTCACAACGAGAAACATCAACACGATATGCAAGACATCAAGAATAAAAGTTATTAAACTCTAGGAAAACTAGAAAATGTACAGGTTAAATTGTAGAAAATTGTATAATTCCAGCATTTCTTGTTATGTTTGGATATCATAAATAAAAAAAAAATTTTTAATCAAATTTTCATTCTCGAAAGTAAAAATTTACATAATTAAAATTTTTGTATAATAAAGCAAAAAAAAATATCATTACTACAAACGAACTTTGCCTATTTTCCACAGAAATAATTCCTAATTACTGTTACTATTGTTATAGCTTTGGCAACAATGCCTCTCATTGCTGAAAGTCCAAACCTATTACAAAAATTTAGCATTGTTTTGTGCGTCTATAAAGAAAACTATACTTGTCTTTGGTTTTAAGCAAGAGTAAACAATATATGTTAACAATTGCAACTATGTGTAGGTATAGGATACAAAAAAATGCAGTATATTCAGTATTTACGAGTATATTGCTAAGTATCAGAGAGAACTTTTAATGAAATTACATCTTATTATGAAACATGGAACTGATTTTTCAGGCCATATAGGTAATATATCTACACTGTTGAAACATTAAGATAGAACTTACTTGATTTTTACTTCCTTGATTGGATAAATATATCGGGGTATGAGGGAAAAGAACTGCATATCCACATACACAATCCGCACACTTTGTTTTTAAAACATAATAAGTGATAATTATAATATGTTATTAATTTTGATTATAATTTAGATGTAGTCCGTAAGTATATTGCCAATACAGCACTTGAGAATTAAAAAGAAAGGTTATAGGATAAGTTATATCGGTTAGCAAATTAGCAAATATTAAAGAAGCAATTGTTTATATATGTAAAAGATAAGAGTTTCAATAAGACTAAATATTTTTTTTTTTTAAAATATTAATGTTATAACAAATTTCGGGTTTTATGTATCTTTAACTGTTTTTAATATAACAAAAAACCTATTAAAAAAAACCAAACTTAAAACAGAGGTCCCCCCACTAACTAACGGTTGACTTTTAAAAAAGTAAGCTTTGGAAAATTTTGAAGTAACCTATACCCGAGAAAAAGGGTAAAAAATATTAAATTATGGTTAAAAAAGAAATATAACGAGAAAAAACAATTATGGTTTGTTTTTTCTCGTTAAATTGTGAATTTTCTATTTCTCGTAAAAATGAGAAAGTCGAGATTGTTTGTTTTTTCATACTTTTAAAAAAAACGACGATATTCTTAAGAAGCGAGAAAATGAAAATTTCGTGATTTTTAAAGGCTTAAAAGTTATCTTAATTTTGATTTTGTGGAATTAATATAAAATGTAGTTATCTCTGCAGTTGGGAATAGCACTATTTTTAGTAACGAGCACCCACTTTCAAACAAATAACAAAATTTTTGAAAATCATCCAATTAATTTTATTCTGTTTTTAGTTATTTTTATCTAATATTCTGGATTTTTTAACTTTTTATTGGAGACGGGACTGTATGATACTCAGTTTAAAAAAACAATTATTGCAACACTAGAACATCACATTAAGTTAATCACATTTTAATATTATAAACATGCATCACTAAATCAACGAACTTGTAGATAATTCTAACGAAAAATACTATAAACTCAGACGGTCGCAGTATCCGGCGTTGCAAATCTATTTCTTTTCTTCTAACTCTAGTTTTATTTAGTAATAAATTGCACCTATACATGCAAGGACAACAAGAAGGCTCTAGGAATCGTCGTATCCTTCTCAGAATACAACTACGCACCCTACTAGCCGGCGGGACTTTCTTTTACCCCTAATTACATTTTTTCTTTTTACTATTGCACGCCAGAAACTGTTCTTTGTGATAGTAAGTTCGAAATAATATACTGTTCTTTTCCTTTATACTTACTGCCATTACCGAAAAAAATATCCAATTTTGTATATTTTTGAGGGTACTAACTAAAATTACAATTAAAACATCACTTTGTTTTTAATTTAATTGATTTTTTTCCTAATTATTTTTGTATTACTGTATTTTTATGTGAGGGAATGACAGTGTACTAGGTGACCCTCTAAATTTATTATTATGAACTTATTTTGTAAGTTTTTGTTATGTATATTAGATATTTTTTTTGTATACATGCTTTATATGGTTCGGAAATAAATATTAAGGTTGTTGTACATTTTAAATGATGTTTATCTTTATCCAGTATCCTCCTTTCCTCAGTTTAAACGCGGAGCGAGAGAGAAACGGTATATCCCGGTTGTCTTTTCTTTCTCACCCTCGAGCATATATCTTACCACTTGGCAGTGCGAACAAGGGTGGAAGAGAAAAAATAATAGCAGAATATTCTTTCCTCTCGCTCCATGTACTTGTTTAGTTGACAGGGAGGGGTATGTACCCCGCCCACCAATTAGGAACGTGGAGCAAGACTGAAGGGTTGTACTGCCATTCTTTCTTTCTCACATAGACAAGCAGCAAGGCTGTCTCTAGTAAAGGTGTATGCTCGAAGTTTCGCACGCTTGTTCGCCCGTCCAAGCGGCGAGGCTGCCTCCAGTAGTATATTCTCAAAGGAAAGGACAGATTATTGTTGCTATATATCACAATTAACCTTACTCTTTTTTCTATGCTATATATAACCTGTTGCCACACAATATCTTTTAATAAATTGACGTCACTGCCGTTTCGACTTTCACCTAGTACGGCACGCGATTGAAAGCCTAGGCTTTTTCGTGGAAATCGACCTAGGTGGCGCGGAAAAACGTTTTTCTGCTCATAAAGATCGAGGGAATCGCACAGCGTTTTGTGTCATGCATGACAGCAGCTACAAAGCCTCACGTCCAGCCTTGGTCCAGACTTTCTCCCGCAAGGCTCACGTTGCGATATCGCAACATTTGGCTAGAAATTAAAGAGCTGGCGAATTGACCTGTATTAAAGCCATAAATATAGCAACACAGAAATTGACGTCACTATTTTTAGGTTATTATATTCTACTATTCTTTGTTTTTGGACTTTTGGTTTTATAACATATCTTTTAATGTAAAACATATTCAAAAGTGCCTCGATATACAATTTCAGTGAATCAGTTTTCAAATATGTTAGAAACAGATAAGCATCACCAGGTACCATAGTAGTCATAACTATTTTTATATACAATTTTTCCCTAAGACTGAACCTCGATCAAATGACTCAGAGTGCCAAGAAGAAAGCCAAATGACCGTTTTGCATCAGAAAAAAATGTGCAATGACAACGACAGAGATGAAATCGATAGATTACCGTCCAAAGATAGAGTCAACAATTGGGATATCGCTGGTTTCGTTATATCCATCATAAGCCACCTCGTAGATGTCTTTTTCGATTGTAATTTGGCCTATCGCTACTATTTAAACAATAGTCTAGGATATTTCTTCACTACTTTAGGTTTTATATTGATTCCTGCCGTTATAAACACAGGTTTTAGTGTACGAATGTATGTTCTGGACCAAGACAATAACCATAGGGGCAAAACGTTAACCAAAAAATTTACCAAGAGAAGATTATGCATGATCTTAGTTTTAATTTTTCAATTAGCTCCTATTCTGAGATACTTTGATGCTCTCCAATACGCTATTAAATCTAAGAGAGCTGAGAAATATGGGGACCATGAAAACCAAAGAAAATATTATGAGTTGATGGTAAAAGAAGATTCTGATGTAGCTTTATTGCGAGTACTGGAGTGTTTTTTGGAGGCAGCACCTCAGCAGATTCTTCAGCTCACCATTATATTTTACACTCATGGTGATGAAATTGATGGGACCTTTACATGTAAGTTTTAATCTTGTTCTACTGTAAAAATAAATGCAGATAATAATAGGTTGTTAAAGATTAAAGTAAAAGTAGATTAACTTTTTTTTAATATCTATTTATTTATTTTAAAAATTTATATTGGATTAAGGAGTATTTATTTATTGATTAATACCAGGTGATATAGAGTTAATTCACATTATTGTTATTTCAAATAAGCTGTGCACAAAAAAAAATTGTTTGTGATGTAGAATATAGAAATAATAAACAATGTTTCTAATAAATCCCTATATCAGTTTGATTGATTTAATTGTTACTTGATAAAAGACTATGAAACTAATTAAATTTAACCCATATTCACAATGTGTAACATATATTTTCCATATTGTATCTTGGGAATGGTTTTGGCCCACCATTTTCAATAAAAAAATCAAAATATTGAATTATTGACAAGTTTTTTTAAAAAAATATTCTACTTTTTGGCACATTGAAGCTTATAACTGAATAAATATTCAATAATTTGATTGTCTTAGAGTTAATTCAGGTAATTGTCTCAAAGTTTTTAATTTTACCAAAATTAATTTTTTGGGGCCTATTAAATCTGAAAAAAAAACAAACTTCTTTTCCAGATAAAAACATCAGAAAGGTTAAAAAACAAAACTTAAAAAATTATTTAACTTTTCCTCCTTTTTTGGCAAAAGGGGAATTTAAAATTTTTTTTCTGTGGCAAGAATAATTAAAAACCCCAAAAACCTTTTAAAAAATTGTTTTTATATTTTTTTTAAAATTTTTTAAATTTAAATTTGCTTGTTTTTATAAAAAAAAATATTTTTAGGGTTTTTATTCAGAGAATTTCTTTCCGAATCTTTCTGGGTTGCTGTCTTATTCAATCGAGACGAGAAATAAAAAACTCTTGTTTCAGGTTTTCTCGAAAAAAGAAAATTTTCATTTTTGTTTTTTTAAAATTGAAATTTTTGAGAAAAATCTCGAAACTAAAATTAAATGTTTTTTTTTTAAAAATTCTTTATTTTGAAAAAAGGGGTTAATTTTAACCGTAAACACAAAAGGGGCCAAAAATGGAAAAAGGGTAAAAAAATTAAAATTTTTATTTTAAAAATTGTCGCACTTTTAAAATCAAGGGAATTGGTAAAAAATGGGGAAAATAAAAGGGTTTTTTTTTAACTTTTGAATTTTAAAACAAAGTGAATATTTTTTAATTTCTTTGGCCAAAATTACTATAAATTTGAAAAAAATTAATTCACATTGTTTGGGGGTCCCCTTTAATCTTATTTTAAATATTAAGAATCCCTTGGGGAAATTCAAGTTTACGTTGAAAATTAAACAACTTTTGGGCACAGCTTAATAATTTTTTTATACCCATCACAAAAAATAAATTTCCTAAATTTTCGTTAGTGGGGATAATTTTCTTTAAAATTTTTTAAAACGATTGACAATGGTCCAAAAATTTTACAAAAGTTCAAAGGGCCCTTGGGAGTTTCCAATATTATCTCGGATTAAAATTAAGTGACTTAAACGCCAAGCTGAGCTAATTCATATATTATGATTTGTGTATTAAAAAATTAGAATACTATAAACTGTTCATTTTCATTTGACAAAATGCATTAATAAGAAACATATTGCATTGCATATAGGTGTAATATTGAAAATAAATATGTTTTAATAAATTTATTGTTTATGGAAATAATTATAGAATGTAAAAGGTAGCTGGAGGTAGATCAAATTAAAAGTTAATGCCTACGTATTTAGATTTTTCATACTTATTAATTTAAATATAGTGTGTAGGTTCAATCTGTGCTAATGAGTCATACTATTTGAAGAAATATAATCTGAGATAAAGTTCTTGACCTAATATACTTTTATGGGTAATTGTTATAAATAGAAAAGATTTCTTAGTCACAAGAACAATAAAGATTATCAATATTAGCCTCTTGTTTTATTTATTTATTATGTGTAAAGTCTACCATACTTATTATAATTGAAATATACGTAGGCGCATCCAAAAGTTACCAAATTTGCTTCCTTCACCTAAATATATTTGTTGCTTATTTCTATAGGCTACAATATAATTAATTTTTTTTTTCAGTGGTTCATCAACTTCTTTCTATCGGAAGCTCCTTCGTTAGCATGGCCTGGTCCATGGCCTCTTACCAAAGACTGTTGCGAGTGTCTTTAAAGACCAAGCACAACATTTCATGGCCTGCAACTTTAGTTCAGTTTATGTGGCACTTTCTTGTTACAGGTAATAACGCAATTTATACAGGATGTATTGTACCGGGTGTCCAAATAAAAAAGGACGCCGGCAGTATATCAGAAAATGTTTATCGAAGCGTTGGGGGGAAAAATTTTTTTTAGTAAAAAGGGATCCCAAAAGAAATAATGATAATTATTTTTACGTTTCTGGGAAAAGGCCACTAGGGGGCGTCAGGGATAATTTGAACCTTTTTTTTTTGACAATTTTTTCTGTTATCTCAAAAAAAAGGTGGTGGAGGGTATTTAAAAGGGGTTTTGTAAAAAACA